>CAKNWT010000115.1:7735-21145 GCA_932066315.1 Andricus coriarius | reverse complement strand
TGTGCCCCCCCCCCCCCCCCGTCTCCCTCGTACTGACTCGTGGAAGTCTGCTAATTGAATAAAATTTGCATAATTTGAGTCAAATTACTACTTTACTTACTTTCGTGTAAATCGACCGATTTATTATAATTTTGAAAATATCAGCTTCGAAAACGTTTTTTTTTTAATTGGTTTTTCACCACGCACCTGCTGTCTGAAACATTCCACAAGAATTTCTGAGAAACATAATCCCATGTCGACTTTTCGCTGCCGAGTTTTTCTATTCCTGTTCCTCACGGCCCAAGTACCGTTGTCTACTTTTCCCTGCCAATTTTCTTAAGATTCATGGGAAAATATAAAGTGATTTTTTGTTTTGAAAACATAATTTTAAGAGGATATTTAAGAAGATTTTTAAGCAACTGAAAATATTGCAAAAATTGTCAAAAAAGAATCTGGACAATTTTAAGACAATTTTAGGAGTGATTCGAGTCAGTTTAAAAAGAATTCAGGAATTTTAGAAGTTTTGAAGAGATTGAAAATATTTGAAAACTTTGAAAGATTTTGGAAAATGGTCCTCGGGCAAGGGATAGTCATTCTAACAGCAAAAAAAAATGATTTTTGACCACCTCGAAAAATCTGAGAGGCAACTAGTTCGATTACTTTCGAAAACGGTCCTGTTTCCCTAAGAATAAGATGAATAAATATTTTCCAAATTGTTTCAATTTTGAAGAAACGAATCTTACTGCATGGGTTTTCAAGGGGATGTTAGAACGGCAACAGTTATCCGAGAGATCTGCTAAAAAAATCGTGAGGGTATAAACTTTTAGTATTTTTCAAAATTGTACAAGTTCCCATTTATAAGATTTATAAATATTCACGGAGTTTTTTCAGGTGAATTCGGACAGGTGTTAATTTAGGAGTGTTTTCATGGTGATGTTATAATATCAACCCTTAGTCAGGAAAATTCCCTAAAAAAGTCAGGGGGGTAACTGTAAAATATTACTTCGGAATTTTTTTAAGTCATTATTTTACATGCAATGTATTTTTCCTTCTTTCAGCGGTTTTAGAAAAATATATTTTTTAATAAGAAACATTTGTACTGGGTTTTAATAATTTATTACAACTTTATAAAAATTATCACTTTTTTTTCTGTTGGAATAATTTTTCTATTTTAAATATTGCGCCAGAAGTCCATTTAAATCGATTTTAGAGATCAATAGTGAGACCAGGCGGCGCTGCTGATATAGTTACGATATAGTATGTGGGTTAGCTTTCACAAATGACATGATTGTCATGGCAGAATCAATCCAGGACTTGCAAATAATGCTGAATAAACTTTGGTTGTAAACTAAACAACTTGGTTAAAACTTAAATTAATTTTTGTTTTGAAAATAGATCTGTTTGGATATTTTTTAGTTCAAAATTCTGCTATTTGGTTTTAGACTTAATGCATTTTGTTGAAAATTCGTCTTTGTTGGTAGAAAATTTATCATTTTGGTTGAAAATTTAATTATTTGGTTAAAAATTTACTTATCTTTTGGAAAATATAAATTTTTACTTGAAAAGTTACGAATTTGAAGCGGTTTAAATTCAATTTAATATAGCACCCACATTAAGTATACCTAAATTTGCACTGAATTTCAAGTATAAGAAGATAAAATAAAAATGTATTTGAATTATTATTCAAATTCATGGACTTTAGAGATAAATTGGAGAAACGATTAGTATCTATTTAGTATTATTTAATTTATCGATCGCGATAATGTATTTAACAATATCTTGTAATACAATTTGTCAAAGCTTTCTAAATTAAGCGTATTCATTGAATCCCTAGCGACAGAGAAAAACATTATTTATAATGAACTCGTGAAAATGTTCTATACATATTCCGAGTCGATTTTTTGAAAAAATGCGAAATATTTTCAAAATTAGAAATTAAAACAAATGTTTTTTTGATTTAGTCTTTTTTGAAAATGTTGAAAAAAATATATTTTTTCAACACTTTTTAGGAAATGTTGAATACGTCGAACTTGAAATTTCTTGAGCTTGAACCAAAGAACCATATTATTATTTTGCTTTCATGGAGGACAAAATTTGTCACTGTGTTTTTAACGTTTTAAAATCACGAAATATTTTTATTAAGAAAGCATAATGACTACTTGTTTCTTTGGTTCAAAATAAGAAAATTTCAGACTCAACATATTCAACTTTTTCTAAAAATTGTGCATATGACTGAATTCAAAAAGCATGTATTTTTCACATTTTCAAAAAATCATTAAGCGGACAAAAATTGTGTTTTTGAATTTCATTGTTTTTATTCTCGTTCACTTGTTAAAATTGTACAAATAGTACATCCCGCGTAATTTGTAAATAAAAGCAATTTTTTTCAATTTTGAAAAAAAAACATGGAACAAAAGATATTAAGCGGTTAGAAAAAAAATCCCTTTACGGATATCAAGTCAGGAATTTTTCTCCCAGAGCTCGAACGATTTGAATAATTTTAGCATTTTCACCCCGCCCTAGTATGCAATGTCAAGGTAATATTTATGAAATATTTTATTGATTTTCTTTAACAAGGAATACAAAATAAAAAAACAATTATAAAGTGGTTTTCTTACTTTTGCAAATGACAGATATTTTGTGATAAATTTATGCATGCTAAATGTATGGAAATTCAATAAAATGCATTTTTATATTCTACTGAATAATGTCCAATGATAAAGAACCTAAAATTAACAAAGTAGAAGAATTGAAAAAATAAAGAATATTTTTTTAAGTTATTTACAACAACAAAAAATTCTGTAATGGACGTCAATAAGTACTGAAAGCGATATTCTTTGTATTTGAAGAAAACATCATTTTTTATGAGACTCAAGTTATCAGAAAAAATAGTTCGGAGAAAGTAGATATGTAGCGATGATGGCAGTCAAATATTTTTTACCTTGTTTAGAAAACTCAGAAATTAAAAAAAAAAAATCGTAAAAATCAACTTTTTTGCTATTTTTTTAGTATGATCAATTTTCTTGCATTGAATGTAATATACGAAGACGGTTGACATTAAAATACTTTTTATTGACGTTTTGTTCGGCCTAAGCGTCATGAAACAAAATCTAAAACTAAATTTGAAATAAATTTCTACGATTTGACATTTTACTTCGACGCAAGAATTCACAAAATTATCAAACTGACGACTTCAATGCAAATTGGAAAATTCAAATAAAATTTTACAAATTTGTTATATTTTTGAGTCACCGTATATCGAAAACTTATGCCTTAGGCCAAAAGATAGTTTTTACTGGCACCCTTGCTTCGGAAAAATTATTCATAAACAAATGTTAAAAATAAAATTATTACAACTTGGCGGAAATTGATGTTTTAAAGAAATAATCGATAATAAGCTTTACCATAAATTATATTAAATAATAATCTGCTTAATTGTGGATAACTCTATGAAGGAGAGGAGAGAAAATTTAATAAATTTTAGATATTATTACGTGGTAATTCCGAGGGGGGAAATAGGAAGAGGAAAACCGAGAGAGGGTAGAGACATAATGAAACTCCGAATGGTTAAAAAAACAATGACATTTATTGTCACTTACATGTTGGCGTAAGCCGATGGCCCGTGATCAGGCATCAATGGAGAAACAGGGTCTGAAACCCGTGGACGACGAGTTGAGTCCGGCAGAAGATCGGCGTCGGAGAGTGGTTTCCCAGGAGGCGGCTGATGGTCGATCCCAGGAGGCACTTTGGGTATTTCCCGAAATAAGGTCACTGTTGCGTTTTGCAGAGAGGGTGCAAGAGAGCGATTCGCTCCTAGCGACGAGACAAGACTAACGAGAACGGGTTTTGGTTCTAGCGACGGAGCAAGACTAAAGACGACGCGACGGGACTCGTTATCGTCGCGGGCTTCGGGACCCCTTGGGGGGTTCCGCCTTATCTCGGGTGCGGCCCGGCAACCCTTTCATGCAGGGCCGTCCCGAATTCCTTTTAATGGTAACAATTCTGTTACAATATATATACATTTTTTAGAAGCATATAGTTATATCGTGTACTGAATCTTATCCGAAAAAGGCGAAAAAAGGCGAAAAAATCGGACGCGGGATGGGGGTGCTACCCCTAACAGAAATATCAGAAAATCGGGAAATATTTAAATAAACATAAAAAAAATCCTAAGCATTTTATAATATTTTTATTAAGTGCGACGGATTTTACAGGAATGAAGGGATTTCGTAGGATTTCAAAGATTTAAAGGCAATTTCAGATATTTCGGTTCATCTACGTTTTTAAAGAATTTCAAACATTCTAAATTGATTTCAAGAACTTCAAAGGCTTTTTAAGTGCTTTGAAGGGTACTTCAAAAAATTCCCAAGAATTTTCAAGCGCCCTAAAAATTTCGAGATGTTTTAAAAGATTTCAAAGGATTTGAAACGTTTTAGGGTATTTCCAAGGATTCCAATGAATATTCAAGAGATTTAAAAAATCTGAATGAATTTTTAAGGAGTCTAATGATTTTGAGTAATCCTAAAAATTGTATGCGGTTTTAAAGAAGAGTTAGAAGCATTTTATAGGAACGATAAGATTGTAGGGTATTGAGAAAGATGCCAGGTATTTTTAAAGGATTTTAACGGATTTAATAAGATTTTCAAAAATTTCAATGTTGATAAGGAATTCTAAAAGCTCTCAAGGTATTTCAATAAATTTGTCAGAATTTCTGAAAATGTCATATGATTTTATGGAAGTTCGTGGATTTTTTAAAGGAATTTTATTGCATTTTAACGGATTTAAAAATCAATGTATGAATACCTTAAAATATACACAGAATCTATCGATAAAATTTTGACAACCACCACAAAATGCTCCTATTGCAACACCTAAAAATAAAATAAAAATTTGTTTCTTTGGCCAAAAATAAAAAAGAGGAAAGAAAACCTTTGAAAGCATCAATAACTGCCTGCAACTTTTCTAGAGGAACACATAATAAGGTGTCATCAACATAATGAATGTAAAAGGGCAAAATAAAATCTAGCTTCTAGAAAGAAAAGTCCTCCAAATCTTCCATAACTATTTCTGCTAAAATCGGAGAAATGACTGAACCTATGGGAGTACCAAACTTTTGCCCTTAAAAAGATCCAGTGAATTTAAAATAAGTTGCGTTCATAATAAAAGTTATCCCTTTAATAAACTCTTTTTGACTGAATCAAGTACGTGTTTTTATATTGTCCCATCTATTTAAAATTGCCTGTTCAACTAATTCAAAGGGTATATTTGGAAACATTGCACCAACATCCAAAGAAATCATTACATGGTCATCAGGAACGGTTTTTTAAATAATCATTTTTTGGAATTCCCAGCTATTTTTAATATTGAATTTTAAAGTTCTAATGGAGTCTTTGAGTATCAAATTAAAGTTTTGTTCTAAAAATTTCGTGGGGGTGTTAATAGTTGAAATAAATATTCTCAAAGGATAGCCTTCTTTATGAATCTTTCTCAAACTATAACATCTTGCAAGAACTGTGTCTTCGGTATTTATATCAGTCCATCTTATATATTTTCCTGAAAGCCCTTTCTTTTTCCAATTGTCTAGAATCCTGAAAGTGTCTCTCCTTAATTGTTTCAACGGATTTTCACTCAATAAATCAAAGTTATCACGATTGGAAAGCAAATCCTCCATATCCCTAATGAAATCTGATTTCTTCATACAAACTGTAATATTGCCATTATGACAGAGCTGACAGAGCTCCAGGTTTGTCCCACATTTCATTTTACAAAGAGAATTTGAATATTGTTAGGAATATCCTTTTTCTTAGTCATTACACACGCAAGTTAATTGAGCAACATAACGCAATTAGAATTTAACAAATCAAAAACAAACAAAGTAACATTTTATGTACAGATGATCGGAAGGAATTGAGAGAATATAGTTCTTTTAATAATTTTAATTTTTCTTTTTTTGGTCCAATTTCGAAAACTATTAAATTTATGTTAAAAAAATTTAATATTTATACTGTTCTTCGTATGCCATTGAAAATAGATTCAATAATAACTTTTTGTAAAGATACTTTAGATAAATTTAAAACAGGTGGTGTTGTTTACAAGATCACTTGCAAGATCTGTAAGATGACTAAGGTGGGACAGACTGGCAGACTTCTTAATACCAGGGTGGAGGCACACAAAAGTGATGTTCGTTTGGGACGTTGTTATAAGAGTGTTCTTGCCAGACATACGAGAGGGTTCGTTGATATTGACCATGAGTTTGACTGGGATAATGTTGAAATTTTACATGGTGAATGTAATGACAGAAAGCGAGAATTCATGGAAATGCTTTATATTAAAAAACAAAATAAGTTGTCTATTAATTTGAACACAGATTTGGATGAATTGAACAAAAGTTATTCTAGTATGATTAATTAAATTTAGCAATAGGTTTGCATGTGTCTTGAGTTTCTCTTATTTCTTGTTTGTCTATGACAGATTTGCCTTTTGACCCACACTTAGGACTCAAGTATCCAGGAGATAGCATCGTGCTTTCGTTGCTGTTCCCACCTGCTCTAATATTTCTTACTATGATAAGGGTGATGTGTGAGCACCGAAACGTTGGTGAATAGTATCCATGCTTTTTTATTGTGATTTAATAGTAATAAAAATTAAAAATACGAAAGACATACAAAAGAGAAGCAAGGGGATTTGGTTGATTGGTTTCTCATTTTTCTTTCCTCTTTTTCATTTTCGTCGAAAGAAACAAATTTTTATTTTGTTTTCAGGAATTGCAATGAGAGCATTTTGTAGTGGTTGTCCAAATTTTATCGTTCGATTTCTTGTTTATTTTCAGAAATTTATACATAGACTTGAGTGTTGGACGTTGAATGGGATTTTGAATTTGATTTTAATCTAATTTAAGATTCTTAAATTTGGATTTAAAGATTTCAAGTAATTGTGTTATATTTCAAGGGGTATAAAAATAAATTGCATAAGATTGAGGGAATTTTCGTAGGATTTCCAAGAATCGAAGGAGTTTTAATTTTAAGGACTACGTTTTTGTAATTAATATCAATAGTGTTACAAATTCTGGATGATGATAGTATTTGCACAAATCCTACAGAATGTCAAATTGACAGTTGGACACTGTGAATGAATGAATTTTAGACTATTATGAATAATCTTTTACTATCATTTAAATATTCATATTTTTCTCCTTTTCCCGAATAGCTCTAGACTACGATTTTGGCTAATTTTACCGAAATTTTGAATAATCAATGATAATGATTAAGCTGAGTTATAATATTTTTCATTTACTCTTATTTTAGATCAGTTAGATCAGTTAGATCTTATACTTCAGGGTTTCATCGAAACATGCCAAGTTTTTTAGAGATTGAAGAGGAGTGTCTACGAAAAAAAAACCATACTGATAAATGTTATTGTTGATCCACCCGTACCCCTCTCTCAAATGTAGTTTTTTATTTTTGGGTCAAATTTGGGAGCTGCAAGGGGGGGGAGCAAGGGGGGGTTAAAAAGGAAAGTTATTAGTATGGTTTTATTTCATAGACACTCCTGTTCAATCCCTGATAAAACTTGGCACGTTTCGGTAAAACCCTGAAGTATGAGTTTTGAAGTACACGTGTTGCCCTGTAGGTCGATAAAAAATAAGCAATGCATTCTCGGACCACCTTAATGGATATCACCGAATCAATTCACTTTTGTTCTTGGAGAAGCTACTTAATTATAGAAAACTTTATTAACTAGAGAAGGGAAAAATTAATAAATTTTGGATATTTATGTAAATACTTTTTTTGTGTTCCAAATCTTATGGAAAAGGTGCAGAAAAAATTCGATGCAGCAAAGGGTTTGGCTAGCCCCCTAACTCCCAAAAAAGTTCAAAATTTTACCATTGTAGCGGGTCCAAAAGGGATTACTAGAAAGTGTGTGGGGTAAGTTCTGACTAACTTCTCCCTTTTTTAAAAATAAGACATTGAAAATATGACCATATTTTAGTTTGAATGGTAAAACTTGGTTTTAAAATACATCCTACCTCTACAGAAGTCGTGAGTTTCAGAATTTTTTTGAATATGTGCTTCGTCGTTGTGTACATGGGTCCGATAAAATTCGATAGAACAAAATTAAAGTTAGAAAAAGTGAATTTATTTCACTAAAATTAATTTTTTTAATACATGCATATGATTTCCTATTTGCCCCCAGGAGTTCATAGCAATAATTAAGCTGATCTTTAATGTTTTTTATTTACTCTTACTTTAAATCAGTTAAGTATCATTTATAAATAGAATCTAAATTCTATAACTATGACATTAAGTAAAAATAAAAAAATATTCTGAGTAAAAAGTCACAAATCTTTACGCAAACTGACTGATTCAATCAGTAAAAATAATGTATGTATATGATTTTGATCCGAACGTTTTTTAATATTCTTACAGTAAGTTTCACTACTGAATGACGGGACCCCAAATTAATATTTTAGTACCCCCCAGAAAAAATGAACAGATGGAAAAGGCGACTCGGTGAATTGCGTATCCGTCCATTGCAGATTCAGATTTTTAAAACTGATTTGCTTTGAGACTTTGCTAATCGTTCAGTTTCTCCAACGGCTTAAAAAAATGTGTAAAATTGTTTAAGAAACAAGTCAACGGCAATCTGGAATTCCAGCGATAGATACGCTATTTAGATAACTTCAAAGCCCATGAAAAGCAAGTGAATGGATTTCTGTTTCCTGGGCTTCTGAGATTTTTCTATATCTTTTTGATATATGTCTTCTCATCAATTTATATTCAATTGTGAATTTTATATTTTGAGTCGACGATACGCGGTTGACATGCTCTTGCTATATGTTTACTTATGTTCGTTCGTTTTCGAGAAGCAACACAGTTTTTAAGACTTCTCTATTAGGTATTTTCACTTCAACCACCAACTAACTTCACTTCGTTGATTGCTGAGGTTTGCTGAGGGGAAAACAAGGGGCCATATGCATGGACAAAGCTTTATTTTTGTAATATCTTCGTAATGAATAATGATTATTATCATTTTATTATGTCAATAAATAGACCTTAAAAATTAAAAACTATTTTGCACCTACACTTATATAGAAAAAATTAGTTTTTACGAAGATATTAGCAAAATAGGGCAAAAATGGTCCGAATCCCCTGCATTTGGTCCCTTGTTTTCCCCTCAGCAATCAACGGAGTGAAGTTAGCTGACGGTTGAAGTGAAAATACCTAATTTGTTGATAAATAAATCTAAGTTGATGAGACCAGTGTGTCGCTCGCTGGTTCTCTACTTTCTTCTCGAGCTTTTTTCTTCTATGACGCACCAAGCAGGATATATTTTTATGTAAACGGATATTGGGACCTATTTTTTAAAATGGTACCGGAGGTTAAGGAGGGAAAACCTAGTATGTTTTTCAGAATGTCACAATGCCACAGTGGCAAACTGTTGTGAAAATGAAAAAAGCGTATCTGCAGAGTAGGAAACTTCACGCTGGCAACGAAAATTTATTTCGACCTACCACACTTATATTTTGATATACAAAAAGTGCTTTGCTACCTAAACAACATTCAATTTTCATATTTTTGCACAAGAAAAGCAGTTTTTTATTATTTTCGTAACTAAATATTCCCTTAACAAAAAAAAACTTGGAATTATCGAGAATTTGAATTATCGGGAGTAATTGTATAAACGTATATTAAACGTTTTTACGTTCATAATATAGCCTAACTAAACGCAACAATTGTGATAGGGGGATAAGAATCAGGGAAAGGGAAAACGTATTTATCTGTACATATTGTGTTCTATTACCAAGAAGAATTACATTAATAAGAAGTAATTCAACTTTCACCCCCCCCCCCCTCTTAGTTTTGCTCGAATGCCGAAAAAAGAATCTCATTCAAATTTGAGCAAAATCGTTTATTATTTAGGGGTGACCCAAAGACCATGGAGCATCCCAAAGATTTAACATGGGGAAAACTCATGCTTTTTGCAAATCTAATATTTAAACGCGCTAATATGTTACAAATAATTCCGTGATTCAGTATATTGTTCAGAATTCGTTAGAGAATAAGAATCAATGATAAATTTTGAGGTTGAATAATTTTAAGCCACTCTTATGGGCCCCCAAAGAAACTCCATAAGTTATTTAATATGAGCTATTCAATCAATGAGTTATATAATCAAAGATAACAATACAATAATTTGTTTAAATAATCTTAAAATTATTTAAATGATACGCATTTGTTCAAGTACATATTTTACCTAAATAAAAGAAGGAGAAACACTTTATCTGACTAAATTTTCGACAGATTTTAATATATTCAAGTACTAATTTGTTTATTATGAAGAGACGAAGATGTTTGAACAAATTTAAATTGTTTCAATAATCTTTTTGCTTACATATTTTATTTCTGCTATTTTTCCAAAGATTGAAATATGCTTATGTTCTACTTTGCTTCTTAAGAATACTCTTAAACGTTTAAAAAAATAAAAATTGTTTAAACTAGATTTACGGGAAAAGAGTGGTTCGCGTGATAATTGTGAAATCTCATTTCCATGTAACCAGTGCAAAGATATCGGCCACAAAGCTACGGAAGGCAAAACACAGAAGCTGATTTCAGGCGAAAAATGTGAATCGCAGTGATGTTTCATACCTAGACAGCGGTTTGACGTCTCACCTATGTAAAAGAATAGGCAACTTCTTGGAAATAACTGATTAGGAACCCAGAAAACTTTATTGAGCTACCAACGTGTCATCCGAGATTATTGCCAGAGGTAAAGTGTCATTCATAGCAGACTTTCTCGCAAAGATTATAATTATTGTCGGTGAAAACGGAGATACGAAATTGCTAGCAAATCGAGTCGGTGATTTGTGTATTATACGCGAAGAAGAGCAGCAGTTATGCTGCGTTACACCTGCTGTAAAGAAGAATTAATCTAGTTCATCGAACGAGCTAGAAAAGTGGCTCGTTGTCTTGGATATTTGCATGTCAAGGATCTATTGAGATGTAAATTAGACGAAAGTATACAGGGTTGGAAACTTAGAAAGTGCAAAGCAAACCATATCTGTGATGTCTTCCTTCATGGAAAGATGACGAGGACCCCGTTTTCGGAAACGTGGAAAAAAAGTGAAATTCTCGGTATAGTACGTTCCGATCTATGTTGTTCGATGAGGATTACATCTGGTTGAAAGGCCACGCATTTCAGAACCTTTATCAGCGACAAGTGACAATAGTGTGAGTTATGATTTATAAAAACCAAAAGCGACGCTTCTGACGTTTTTTGTGAATTGAAGGTCATGGTAGAGAAAAATCAAATGTCTTCAATCGGAGAATGGTACGGAGTACTTGAATAAAAATTCTAAGGAATTGTTGAAAAGGAACGGAATTCTACGAAGATCGGAATCCTGAATAAAATGGAGTCGCAGAGAGGTAGAATCTAATCGCGAATTATATACTGAATCGACGCCCAAGACGAAGCTTGAAAGGAAAAAGACTATTTGAATTCTGGAGTATTTGTAGGCTACGCTGGCCATTCAAAATGATATAGCATCTGGTATGCGGGAGAGAGAAAATCATAATTAATACGTGACGTTACATATTCTAATGAGAAGAAGATTCGTGCAGAATCATTTGAAGATTTTGTTCCTCAAGTGTTTGAAGCTCAACGACATGGAGTATCGGAGAAAATAAACGGCGTGAAGTGGAAATCGAAACTAAGTCCGTTCAAAATAAAGTAAACAAAGAAAGACCTATGGCTTATGTTCAAAATATTCGACTTGAAAATCGGGAGGTTGAAGATCAAAACGACGAGAGTTCAGAGGATGCTGAAGGGGAGAACATCGATGCAGTACCTGCAAGAGGTCCCAGTAGTCCGGAAATAATATTGACTGGTTTGAGAAAAGAACTCGCCAACAGTATCAAGAACAACGTGCTGATGCCAGGTGCGCGGAATTTGAAATTGCGAACCTGGCCGAGGTACCTTTAAAGCAGGCTGACCCTGGCACAGATGTAGATGAATGGTACCGGGCTGTTGCAGCCGAAATAATGTACCTCATCAAGACTGACAAGTGGGAACTTTCAATCGTCCAAATGATCGCAATATCATCGGAAGTCGTTTCGTTTTGCGAAACGCATTTAAATCTGAGGGGACATTGGAGTGATGGAATGCTCTAGTGGTGGCTCGAGGAATTGTTCAACATCCTGGAATCCACTTCAATGAAACATTTGCACCTGTAGCATATCTTAGTTCTATACACTTACCAGTAGCTCTGGCATCTAGGTATGGAATGCTGATACGACGATTTGACGTCACTACTGCTTATTATGATGGCATTTTTAAAGAGAAAGTGCTGATAAAAGTTCCCAACTGATTGAAGAAAGGATTAGGAATTCTTATCGAATTGGAAGAAAAAAAGAGCGATTTAAGAAGAAAGGCGAAAGATATGTTAGCAAAACTAGAGACAGGAAATAAGGTTTGTGACCTTGAAAAGTCTCTATATGGCTTGCGTCAAGCCGGAAAAAGCTGGCATACAAAGCTGAATAAGCTTTTGCTAAAGTTAGAAGCAAAACCATCTAACTTTTACAGTCAGCAGTTTTAGCCAATTTAACACAAACTACAGTCCAATCCATTGGACGGCGGCGCAAAGCTTTCTTCTTTACAATAAAACTAGGATTGGTTGTCGAAACGAATAATAATTATCCAATGAAGGATTACGTCGATGCAGTTTGGGCAAGTTGCTTGAATGACAGACGTTCCTATACTAGATTTGACTTTATCTTGTGTAACGGACCAGTATCTTGGGATACGAAAAAGCAGAGAATAGTTGCTCTATTTATGAAAGAATCCGAATATATGCCGCTGGCTGAAACAGCGAAAGTGACTATCCTCAACGGCAATTCGCGATCAAAGAAGCTTGCTGAGAATCCAGTTTTCTATACTCGAAGTAAGCATATTGATGTAAGGCAACATTTTGTACGACAAACATTAATGGAGAACCTCCTCATAGGCATCGAACATGCGTCAACTGAACATATGGGGGCCAACATGCTCACAAAGGGCTTGCCAGGAAAGTAGCATAAGAAGTGTTTAGAATCTTTGGGCATAGGAAGTGTATTATTTAAATTAAATCACCTGCATTTCGAGGGGGAGTATTGTGAATTTTATATTTCAAGTATACAATACGCGCTTGTCATGCTCTTTTTATATGTACACTTTTGTTTGTTTCCAAAGAGCCACCCCATTTGTAAAACTTCTCGATTTGTTAATTAATCAATAGAAGTTAATTAGATTATTTTTTCGCTCGATGCTACTCTTCCTTTCCTATACTCTAGATTTATTCGATTGAGGAAACATATCAAATCGATAATTACCAAATTTCAACCGGACATGCGTAGGGACTGGTTTTTGAATTTATCTGTTTTTTATCATCCTTGTAAG
>CAKNWT010000113.1:0-14242 GCA_932066315.1 Andricus coriarius | reverse complement strand
TGTGGTATCCCACTTGATGCTCTCCAGCGGTATTCCTGTTGAGGTGGTTGGCTGCAAATAGCTAATGATAGCCTAAGCATCCTCAGCAGCAGCAGCGGTGGCTCCAGGGGCGCTCCGAATCAACGGTCTCGGCATCATTGCTCTATTATGTTTAGCGCTAACTGTATGAGTATCACTAAGGTGCCCTCCTGCTTTCCAGTTACCGGACTCGCCAGGTCATCTGCATAGCCTTGAGTGTAAAAACCTAATTCGTTTAAAACCCAGATCAGACCATCAATGAGAAGCGCCCGCTTGAGAGATAAAAGCTCCTCGCTGTCGGCATTCCCTAGAAACTTTTTCCTTCCTTTGATTACCATGCAGCGAAGTATATAAAACCCGGCTTCTCATCATAGAGTGCATTTGCTTATTCATGGTGTCACTAACATTGTGTGATTTAGCGGAACTCCAGATTTCTGCACTGTATTATTAACGCGGCAGTTAAACTCGTAGATCTGCCTTTTTAATAGGCACATCGATTCATATGGAGATGCTTTTTCGTTAGGATTTCCTCTGATGTGAAGGTCCACTAATTTATTTAATGTTTTCAGCATAAACGAGGACAAGTTGGTCGGTTTAGGGGATTTTGCCTTATAATAGGTATCCCTATCCGGCTTTGGAATAAGAATTGCTTTAAGCTTCCTCCATACTACCCATGTGTAATCTATTGCTGAGCATGCCCGAAAAATTCCGCACAATGGATAAAATTCTTTAATGAGTGACTGGCTACTTTCCAATCTTGCATTCGGGCTCTAATAGTTGCTCCTCCTGAAGAGTGTGACTCATGAGCTGTCCCCTCATTCATGTAGTCCAACTCCAAGCCCGGGATGTAGGATTTCCTTAGTTGTCTCAGCCATTCCGCCAGACAATATTGAGGCCATCGGTTGACATGATTTACCCCTTGAAGTTCTCTGAAGTTAACCATTGTCAGATATATTCTCAATTCTCTCACAGTACCCTCTCCATGAGTCCCGTATGGCATTTTGTATGTAATTATTATACCTTGTTTAGGTTGTCCTGTACATGTCCTGATTCCCATTCTTTTTAGACCTGAAAAAAGGTGACGAGTATCCTCTTTGAGGACCTTAAATCTAAGATCCTACCATGGTGAATCCCTATCTGTTTCCTCAATACGAAGAGGACAAATATCCTCATACGCTTTGTTCATGCCTTTTCGTAGGAAATCGACAACAAATTCTATTTGTTCCATATACTTAATATTGCCCGGTATAGGGACCAGAAAACAGCGCAGATCCACCCTGTACGTATCCCAGTCAGTTGCCATCCTTCAAAGCAGCAGCCAAGTTCAGGACACTTTGTCCGATCAGATGACGATAAAAGTATCATTTTTATAGCGGCCATCTTCAAATCGTTGGAAGACTACTACAGGTTGCACCCTATCGATTTTCTTCTCTAATGCCGCTCCAATTGTCTTGATCTAGTCGTCATCGAGTTTTGTCATTGGGACCCTCTGAGACGCTGGTTTCATTTGGTTCCTAGCAGCTTCCGTCAATTTAACTTCTTGGGTTTGCAGTTTGGTCTCAGTCCTGAGTCCCTACCTCCCGCTACGCTAGGGTTAATTCCAGATAGTTTTCCACTTGTATGTTCTTAAGTGTGCTCTATGGTTCCTACGGTAATTTCCATTTCTAGAAGACAAGATTCTCTTTTTAGAGGTGTCGTATATTACTCTGAGAGGTCGCTCGGTATCTCAGAGACACCGTGAATGTCACTACACTCTGGTAACATTCAGCCCTTAAAACGGTGGTTTATGTCTTGGCGTAGAGAGCTGTTTTGGGAACCGAGAGATTTACCGTTAAAAAATGGTTTGAAAAGTAGAGAAAAACTGATAATTTCACTTCAAGTTCGCCCGTAGGTTAACAGGTGAAGCCTTCATAGCGAGTGCAATAAACCGCGCCGAGTCGTATTTTTTTGTAGCTCAAAATACAAACTGACACTAACGGTAGTGGTAGAACAATAAGACCTCAACTGTCAAGTAATAAAGTTTTAGATTGTAGGTCTCTAGGTAGATAAGCGTAATAATAAAAGGAATGAAGAGCGGATTAGTGGCCGGAGGCTAGTCAGGTGAATCCTTAGAGTGAACTCACAGTTTTATCACTTGAACGTCACTTTCTCAAAAGTTTTCAACACATTTAAGCGAGCTGAAAAATGACTTTACAACAGAACATAGAAGTAGGCTTATTCTGATTTTGCCTAGCCTACACGAATTTCCAGTCGTTGGTAATGGGTTTTCGTCATTTTTCAACTTAAAAAAAAATTGTGCATTTTTGTAATGCCTTCGACTGACGTCAATTCAAAAAGAAGAAACTTTATACGTAACGAATGTACTAAAGGTCCCTTAACTTCATGCATGAGCATGCTGAAAGTGATTTATAAAACTGAGGAGAATATTATGCCGTAGGGCTCATTTTATTTCATGAAAGATAATCTACAAATTTCTTCAGTACCTTTTTACTTGAACAATTTCACATAGACTTGAATGTGTAAACTTAATGTAAGGACATTGACAAAAGATTAAAGCCTCGACAACCACAATACATTGACTTTTCAGTGTAATCACCACTTTCATGTAAGATTGCGACCCGACTTCGGATCACAGAAAACGTGTTTCATGGTTTTACATTTTCCTCATTAAACATAGAGTGTAGAGTATTGTAGTTTAATGGGAGTTAACATGATTGATTATATAACCATTCGTGATTTGACGGTTGTAACCTACTGGAGTGTCATTAGATTCTTTTGAGTTCAGTTGCGAAATCATGCCGCTTTCCTTATTGACTTTAAAACGTTCGTAACAGCTATTAATTCGCTTATATATTCCAACAAGAACATTATAACTTTTCAATATTGCAGATACGTCATCACCGGATGTTGGTAATACAATTTGTTCTTGAGTTGGAACAGGCCCATATGTATTCATTTCTGTTCTCATTTTAATGAATTCATCTGAAGGAAAAGTGTATCTTCTTAATTCATATATCCGCTGCGGATTCAAAAGAGCAGTAAGCCGAATAGCCTAAAGGTATTCTATTCCGTATCCTTTTCCATCAGGAGAAGGAAGCCTTATAGGAAGAGTCATGGACCTGGCAGGAGAAGACCTGTATGTGGCAGGCGGCGAGCGGGACCTGAGGCGAAGATCAGACTCGGAGGAGCAAGAGGCCTCTCAGGAGAATGATCGGTATTAGGAGACTTAGACCTGGTACGAAGAATAGGCTCGGCAGGAGGTGTTGAAATCTCAGGAAAATCAGGTCTGCGAAGTGGAATACCAGGAATGAGTTCGCCATTAGGTAAACAGTCAAACAGTGAACCCCACTCTGTAAAAAAAAAATAGAAAATTACTATGGTCTAACGCTCTCAACTTTTGCAATCTCCCATATGATCATTTCAATTATAATCACTATTATACTCACCAATAGAGTTAAGGATTATTGCCACGGTAGATAACAAGAGTATAAAAAACCCTCATTTTTTTGAAGTAGAGGAAAAACTGATTGAGTTATTAATACAAAATGTCGTTAATATTGTGACGAAGGAATATTCCGGTGCTTTACTGTCGATTATATAATGTATCCTATAGTCGTTTTCTCACAGATTTGAGGTCAAACCTAATCTTCTGACATATTTACATTAGAGTCAGTTTCAATGTTAAATATTAAATTACTAGATTTGTTAAGATTGAGGTACAAACTTCGATAAATTCCTGATTTTTCTAAAAAAAATGTCACGTCATATAGTGTTATACCATCAAGCCTAATTTCTTTCAGGTTGAGCGTGTATCACTCAGGTCTAGCCGGGGATCAGGGACCTTATATGCGAAAAGTAAAGTGTACGAGGCGGTATTTTTGGTCAAGGTAGTTATAAACATTCCATGGAATTATGTCAACTATTTAAAATCCGGTGTTTGGAAATATAGGGTTTATATGTATTGGCAGTAACGCGAAGTAGAATCATGTGCATTAGCATCACATCCTATGAGCAATGATCATCCTTTACTGCAGCAGCCAAGTTCGGCATACTTCATCCGAACAGATGACAGTAAGAGTATCATTTTTGAAGCGGCAATCTTCAAATCTTCGGAGGAACCCCTCGGCGATCTTGGCCACTATCGGATGAACTTGATGGT
Organism: Andricus coriarius; assembly: GCA_932066315.1. Lineage (NCBI taxonomy): Eukaryota > Metazoa > Arthropoda > Insecta > Hymenoptera > Cynipidae > Andricus > Andricus coriarius. The sequence goes on along the minus strand of CAKNWT010000113.1, from coordinate 10,065 downwards.
CCTGGCTATACAAGAATTTTGGATATATCAGACGCCCTGAAGTTTTTTACCTGATTTGACTCTGTGTGTTTCTTTCAGAATGAGGCCAATTGATTTAACAATTATCGTCTCAACCTCTTCCTAGCAGCTCCCGCCAATTTAGCTTCTCATGGATTTACTGATTAGTTGGACCATCCGGCATTATCATATCATGTAGGTCTACCTAAGTTCCTACCCCCGGCTACGCTAGGGTTAATTCCAGACATTTTCGCACTTAGAGATTCCTAAGCATGTTCTAAGGTTGCTTCGGTTATATCACGTGAAGGTAGGAAAATATTTGGTCAATCTCTACAGAGCACCGCTTGTTAAAATAAGGAAATTTTACTCTGAGAGTTCATGTGCTTTTTGCTTTTCTTGGGTGGCTGCCTGAATTTCATCTTTCCGCCATGCATCACTAGACATTCTTCCTAGAATTGCAGTACAACATACTTTAGTAGCACTTCTAACAATGACCTTCTCAGGCAAAGCTGACGCCTTCGCTATACTTTTATTATCTATTCGCACTTCCGATTTCAATAAATCCACAATCTTGAATTGCGTTTAATTTGTTTTCTTGTTTTACTTTCTTCTCCATTTCTGACATAAGTTTCTTTTGGAGACTAGCAGGTAATGATCAGTGTTGCATTTGGAACCCCTCATGACCCTTGTATCTTTCACTAGCTCTCTCAGTCTTTCATCCGCAACAACGAAGTCCATTATACTGTGGCGATCTCCTCTACACCACGTGCGCATCTGGATCACTGTATGCCTAAACCAATCATTTGTAATAAATAAGCCCTTTTCTAAGCAAGAGCAAATAATCTGTTTTCTTTATAATTTGTTCTTCGGTCCCCAAAATTACGTAGTACCGTTTCCTTACCCTGAGGCTGGAATCGAACCCATCCACCAGAAGGGGTCTTGTACTTCATCGCTGCCAACTGAAGAATTTTAACTTGAGATAACTTTAGAGAATCCTTACGCAATACGACCTCTCGATCTTTTTGAACCCCAATATGTCGTTTTGCATGTTACATACTAAAAACAAAATATTTTCTATAACTTTCCTCGGTCATGACACAAGTTGAAGTAGAGTCAAAACATTATTTTGAAAATACTTCTGACCTACCGTCATTTTAGACAACGTATAAACGTATAAATAATTTCAAACGGTATTATAATATTCCTCATAAGTATTTTCGTAGGGGAACGAAGCAACACATTTATTATCTGTTTCTGAAAAGGAACAGCTGGGACATTGACGATAGATTGAAGCCTCATGAACCGTAATACATAGAATTTATACTGTAATTACTAGTTACATGTAAAATTTCTGTCCGACTTCGGAACAAAAACAATGTATTTTATAGTTTCACATTTTCATGCTGTATTATATAACCATTCGTGATGAAGCGGCGCTCACCTACTAGACTGTCTTTCATTTCATCTATGTTTAACTGAGTAATCGTGCCGCTTTCCATGTTTATTTTAAAACGTTTTACACTGTGCTTAACATGCTTATACATTCCAAGAAGAATATTATAACTTTTCAGTATTGCAAGTACATCACCACCGGATGTTGATAATACGATTTGTGCTTGGGTTGGCAAAGGCAAATACGTATACTTTCTTACTTTCATTTTAAATAAAGTATTGGCATGAAAAGTGTATCTTTGAAGTTTGTATATCCGGTGCTGATTCCAAAGGGAAATAAGCCGAATAGATTCAAGGTATTCTATTCCACATCCCTTTCCATCAGGAGAAGGAAGCCTTATAGGAAGAGCCATGGAGCTGGCAGAAGGAAACCTGGACCTGGCAGGCGGCGAAGGAAAGCTGAAGCGAAGATAATAGTCGGCAGGAACAACATACCTCTCATGTGAATGATCTATGGGATTTTATGGGATCACCAAGTATTTTAAATATTTTGAGGTATTGAAACATTTCGCTGTATTTCTAAGAATTTCAATAGATTTCAAGGACTCTAATGGATTTAAAAATTCTTTCAAAGGTGTAAAGGGACTTCAAAACATTACAGAGGATTTTTAAGACTGCTTAGAGTTTATTTTGTAAAGACTTATGACTGGTCTGAAATAAACCAATCTATTAAGTTTCTCTACTTTTCACAATAATTTTTTCAATAGTTCTTATAATTTATTTCAATGCTGGTTATCCTATACAAGTTTTTTATAGAGTGATCTTCTATAATGAATTCCCTATAATCGCGAAGAAATTATAGGAAATACATTATAAGAAAATCATTATAGGTGTATACTTTTTATTCTGCAGAAATATCCTGTACAACGGCATATTTCCGAAGGGAAGCAGCCTAGAAACATAAGCTGAATAAAAAAAAATGCCGATTAGTATCCTTTTTTAACAATTATTGTTCGAAACATTAAAAACAAGTTTCTGTGCGTGCTTAATATTTTCTAGTTCAAGAAATGATTACAAGTTTTGAACTGTTAATATATAAACGATTTATTAAATAACACTGATATTATACATTTTTATTTAAACTAGGGTTACCTTGATCATTCGCTTGTTCGTTACTCATCCCAAAGTTAGCTAGAAAGTCTCTTGTTTCGGGCAGCATTCCTGATGATATTTCTGCCAACAGACAAGAAAGATCAATGGAATTCTGATGTTAACAATCTATTAAAAATAGTGGCATTAGAATTCGATTATGCCATTTCATTCCGTATAAACCAGTCAAAATTTATCAAGATTGTCGGTATAGTGAATCGCTGCCAAGTAAAAAAATGCGAATATCTGTTTGGGATGTAAATCATACTTGAATATCAACATAAATTGTAAAATCAAAGTTTGAAAAGACCATGAACGCATATAGGAGCTTTTGTTTTAGGACAGCAGAGTAGAGCTAACTGGTCTGGCACGTAACACCTCGAAGGTTCTCGACAGATAACTTCGGGAGGGGTATAGCTGAAGGCACTCTTTATATCCAAGAAGGTGCCCACAGCATAGCCTTTCTGTTCCAGCTGAGGTTCCAAGTTTGCGACTACAGCATGGAGCGCAGTTTCTACCGAGCAGTCTGCCTGAAAGGTGTGCTGCCTTCTATGTAGTGGGTAAGCTAAAAGCACCTCATCCTTGATATATCTCTAGCCCAGCTTTTCCAACGTCTTCAGGATAGAAAACGTTAAGCTGATTGACCAGAAATCTTTTGCAACAGTATAGCCCTCCTTCCCAGGCTTAGGGATGAAAACCACTCTACCATCCTCACATGCCGATGGCACGTGTTTTCAGGAATGTTTGCCGTCAATAGTTTCATTAGTGAAGGGACGACGAAATTTATGCCCTTTTGGAGGAACACTGGATATACGTTATCCGCCCCTAGAGATTTAATGGGAGAGAAAGACCCTAAGATCCATTCCGCCTTCTTGTAATCAAACATCTTAGCGGCGAAATTCCAATTTGCCCTCTCCTTCTCTTGTTCCCGCCCTTCTACCTATTGGTCAGTTCAAATTCGCTGAAAATTCGGAAAGTGAACTTCCATTTTATAGTGTCTAATGATGACTGTTCCGTAGTCAATATGGTCTTTCCAATTACTTACGGAAGTGATATTTTAATCACTCAATGCAAATCGAATGTCGATCAATTTTTAAAAATAAATGCCAGGGATTTTATGGGGAAGATCGTAGTGGTAGGAATCGGAAATGCCTAGTATTAATTTCAAGCCGAAAATGGTAGTGAGAATGTTCAGTAGGTTAAGTAGATTTATATTTGTCCTCGATACGTGACCTGTACAGAAATAAAAAAAGTAGATTATTATATCATATTAACTGCAGTGGCTTAGTTATGTTTCAGACTAAAAAATAAAATCTTATTTCAAAACTTTTTCTGTGATTAATAGGACCGACAGTAGGACCTTATTTACCCGTAGACCATAAACCAAAATAAAGTTGTCTATAAGTTATGATTTTGCAAATCTTCATGATTTTAAGAGATTGTCAAAAAAAATCGTAGCCGCAACTCAAAATTTAAATGGTCAGGGCCATTCTTGATTAAGTGGTCAAGATGATGTTTTCGACAGTTTCTCTCTGTATGAGTATTAGCTTTCAACCAATTAGACAGAACTCATCCTGATAAAATAAATTTTTAATGCATAATTCCAGTTACAGAGTTTTGTAACATGAACACTCTGCTTAATGGTTTTTGGAATTATTTTGATGCGTCATCATTAAAGACGATTAATGTAAACTACTTTTGCAGAGTTCTCCACATTAATTATTTTTATATATTCATTTCCATGGATTTTTAATACTTCATAAGGACCTGTATATTAATCTACGTGTTTCCTCAATTTTTGCTCCTTTTAATAAAAAGATGTGATCGCCTACTCCAAAGTTCTGAGGATTTGCCTTTTTTGTCATAATAGATCTTGGATCATTCTTTAGCTAATATCACATTTTTTCGTGCTAATGTTCTGATCTCATGGAGAAATGTTACCAAATTAAACAAATATCCATTAGAGATGAGTAATTTTCCAAGTTCTGACGGAAGATCGCCAGAAAGTATGTTTTTGAACAAAATATTTTCAAACATTCGCATAATATGAGGTGCGATCTCTCTAGTGATCCGTTGTGATTATAGGTGATAAGTTGTTGTCCTAAATTGTTTGACTTCGAACCTTTTTGCTGGTCTGTCAAGTAAATTACCTAGCAAGTTACCTCCTTGATCAGTTCACAGACATTTTAGCGCCCCATATATGCAGATTAACCTTCTTATAAAAGCATCAGCTACAGTCCTACCTACTTGATTTGCCCACAACGTTCATAGCACTTTTTCCCAAAGCTGTTCTTGGTACACAGATTATGATCAAATCAGTTTATTGAATGTACAGACTGTGAGTTTTTACTGTGATAAGAAGTGCTCAGAATTTAAAGGGTAAATGAAACTCGTTTTGTTCTCTCCAGCTGAAAAGAACGGACTAGTTCCTGATTTGAACATGTAAGAGAGAGAAGGAGGGGAAGGATTTGAAAGAAGAAAATGGGACCTACAGATTTTTTAAATTGTTTGAATCCGTTGAAATTACGAAATAATCACTTGAAGTTTGGCTGGTTGAATACTCTGGATCTTTCAAAATGTTTAAAATTCTTATAAATTTTGTGTTCGACATCTTCAAAAATCTACATTGAGTTTTATATGCTTTGAAATCTTTTCGCGTTCTAAATAATTTTGGAATCCTTTCAGAACTTCGAAATATATTTTAAACTTACTCGATTATTTTCCAAATTATTAATTGTTCAATTGTCATTTATCATTCACAATTTTTTATTTTATCTTCTCAAATATTCTCTTAAAATTAATTTGTCGAAAGAAAAAATCATTTTGAATGTTGCCAGCAAACTTGAGAATTTTATTTTTATTTTCTTAAAACCTTTAAAGTTCCTTGAAATACTGCATAATTTCATTTCAAAATTTTCAGAAATCTATATTCATTTTTCGAAATCTTTCTCAGTTAAAAATTAAGTTCGGATGTTCTCAAAACTTGTAAATATCTCTTAAACTAACTCAAATTTTATTTAAATCGATAATTGTTCAATTGTTATTTATGCATCGAAATTCAATAATTTCAATTACATATTAAAAATTTGTTAAATAGAACAATTAAAATCGTAACTTTCAAGGTTTTAATTAACTCTGTGAAATATTAACGATTCTACATTCAAACTATTTCAAAAAACTTAGTTTAAAATTGTTAATTTTTTGATATTTGTTTTATAATTGCTTCTTTTGAATGAAAAGTAAAATATTGCCGAAGAGTCAGAACAATGTTTTCATTGATTGACAAATTTCACATTAAATGGATCAAAAATGGAATATTTTAGATTGAGAATAACAAACTTTAAATTGAAAATAACAAACAAAATTTTTTAAACAATTTTAGTATTTAAAAAAATATATTATCTTTGAATAATCCTAGAAAGTTGCAGTTTCTTCTACAAAATTCAACTTTTTGTCTACTTTTGAAATACAACTAGGTAAAAATGAATATAATTTAACGAACCTAATTTCTTCGATAAATTATCATTTGTTATAACAATCTTAACTATCTTTTTAAAACTCATCAATTATCTGCAAAATAAGCCATAGAATGCGAATCAAAAATTACTTTTTCAATGCCAGTCCCGTAAGCTTTTTCCTAATTTTTTCAAATGTTTTCATTTTTTCAGGTGAAACTAGGCAATAATAAATTAAATATAACACAAATAATTGACGTGTTTTCAAACTAAAATTTAAATAAATTGCTACATGTATGAAAAAATAATTCAATTTTTACTAAAAAAGCAGAATTTTTACAGAAATACAAAAAATTTTAACAAATATTTAAATTTTGAACTGAAAAAGATCAATTTTTAAACAGCAATGGAATTCATATTTTGGAATTTCATATTCGATGAGCTTTAGGCTATCTGTATTTTTCTAGTCAGAAATATTAATTTTTTCCTATTGGCTTGATTCGGGTCGACTACGAATCCACTTCCCTGCACGAATGCTTTTACCAATAGCAATTCCTCTTCTAGTAAATTTCTTACACCAAGAGTTCAACAAATAATTGAAAACGGATCAACCGAAGACAAGATGCTAGCTCCACTAATTCACCAGGACTTTGAAGTCGGCTGAAAGAAAATAAAATAGATCGGCTTGCTTTCTGAAGAGAAATCAGAATTGATTGAAAAAAAACCTCTGAAATTGATGCGAGACGATCAAAACTATTAGAGACCCCTTGTCAAGATTTTGCGAAGAATCGCTGGTTCAAAATCCTTATCAGTCGCAGGCTTCGTTCAAGACAACCAACAGGAATGAGAGGGATTTCAGAAAAAAATAATAATTCAGTTATCAAAGTCGCTGGTAGGATCAGGTATTTTATACAGGAATGGAAATTAATTTTCTCTGACCCGATTATTTTTTCTTTTGGGGCCACAAAATACCCTTCCAGACAGACGGCTACAGAAATAAACAAATTGTGTGAAATTTTGTGCCTTATGTATCGTGGAACAATGAACGTACGTTACCCCGATTCAATAAAGTGAAATTAGCAGGTAAGTGGTAATCTAATAAAGACTCACCCCTTTGTAGTAGGTGTCCTTACTATTTCAAGTCGAATGATGTGCAGAAGCATCACATCCGATCAACAATGACCATGCTTTAACGCAACAGCCAAGTTCGGGACACTTTGTCCCATCACCTTTGGAAGAGTTTCTCAGGTTGCACCTTATCAATTTTCTTCTCTGATGCTGCTTCAATTGCCTTGATCTATTCGTCGTCAAGTTTGGTAATTGGGAACCTCTCAGACCCACTTTCGTTTGCTCCCTGATTATATTCGGTGTACTCTTATCAATATGGGACCTCTGTGGAGTCCCCGTGTGGCTAGTTGTTGCGTCCGACTGAGTTAACAAATGGCGTTTCAACCTCTTACTAGCAGCTCTTGACAATTTAGCTCGTCGTGGTTTTGCCGTTTGGTTTGATCCCCCGGCATCATCATCACACACAGGTCAACCTAAGTTCCTACTTCCCGCTATGCTAGGGTTAATTTCAGATAGTTTCTCACTTAGAGGATTCGAAGTATGCTCTAAGGCTCCTTCGGCTGTTTCCATCTTTAGATGAGACGATCCTTTTTTCAGAGGTGTCGTGGCCGACTCCCTCCCTGGGTCTTTATTTTTGATTTTTTGATAAACTCATTCTCTTTCCCACAAGAATATAGGATATCTACCAAAATTGAAATATTTGCAGCCCTACTGCAAGCTTTGTTTAGTTTGCGTCGAGTGATATTTGTACAAAGTATACTTTAAGCCTCTCAGAAAGAATCTGAAAAAGAACAACTAAAATAGTTAAAGATTTACCGTAAAAAGATGGTTTGAAAAGGTGAGAAAAACTGATAATTTTACTTCAAGTTCGCCCGGAGGTTACCAAGTGAAGCATATTCTGATTCTGCCTAGGCTACACGAATTCCCAGTCATTAGTAATGGGTTCCTATCATTTTTCAACTTAAATGAACAATTGTGCATTTTTGTAATGTTTTCGACTGAGCTCTTTGAAATTGTATTGTCTTCAAGTCCAAAAAAGAAACTTTAAAGTATACGAATGTACTAAAATTACCTCAAGTTCAAACTTGAGCATGCTGAAAGTGGGTTATAAAATTGAGGAAAATATTATGCCGTAGGGCTCGTTTTATTTCTTAAAAACACTCTGGAAATCTTGTTGGTACCTTTATATTTGAACAATTTCACTCAGACTTGAATGGGTACACTTAATGTGCAGACTCTCATGTGGTGAATTAAATGTGTAGAGATGACCACCTAGATTAAATGTGCAGTATCGGTACCTAGACGCAGACAACAAGGGTTAGATTTCAACCATGAAAGATGAATTTTTAATCCAACAGGATTAATTTTCAGCAAAAGAGTTAATTTTTTCGAGCACAAAAGATCACTTTAACACAACAGTTGAATTTTGAACAAATCAATTAAAGTTTTAACAGAATGATTGAGCTTTTTATCAAATAGCTAAATTTTTAACCCACAAAGATAAATTTTCAGCCAAGAAGAATTACTTTTCACCAAAAATATAAATTTTCTACAAAAACACGAATTTACAAAAAAAACATGGCTTTTCAAACAAATAGTTGAATATACACCGAAAATATGAGTTTTCAACGAAAAATTCAATTGTTAAATTTCAGATAAAAAAACAATTTTTAGTGGAAACCAATCGAATTATCTACCAGATGAATTCAATAAAAAAAACACTAGTTATTATCATAATAGTAGAGTACTTATTTTTTAAAGAATATTTAACCCACAAAGATTTGTCAGTACAGGAGGTAAAAAAGTTTCATCAACCAAATTGTTAAATTTTTAATACAGGAAGAGCAATTTTCTACAAGACAGTTAAATTTTCAACCCAAAAATGTACATTTTCAACGGAAAATATCACTTTTAACAAAACAGTTGAATTTTCTATAAAATATTTTAAATATCAACACAGAAAAACGACTTTTCAACAAAGCAGCTGAATTTCTGATCAAGAAGAATAATTTTTTAACTTTGTACCAAATAGTTGAATTTTATACTGAAAAGGAAGCATTTTAAATCAAAAATGAAAAAGGTAATATATTTGATTTAAAAAAACTAACTCTCAACCAAATAGTTAAATTCTCAAGTACAAAATGACGAATTTAAAAAATCTAATAGATAATATTTTTATTGAACTGAGCTTTGAAAATAATAAGTTGTACTATAAAACTGATTATTAAAATACTACAAATAACTATAAAGTCTCCTATTTTTTAAAACATGTATAAATATTATACGAAAATGAAGCAAAACATTTTTATCTGTTTCTGAAAAAGACTGAGTAGATCATTGACGAAAGATTGAAGCCTCGAGAACCACAATACATTGACTTTTTAGTGTAATTACTACTTTCATATAAAATTACGATCCGACATCGGATCACAAAATATGTATTTTATGGTTTTACATTTTCATCATTGAAAGTATAGTGTAGGGGAGTGTAGTTTAATGGGGGTTTACATGCTTTATTATAAAACCCTTTGTGATTTGGCGGTGGAAACCTACTGGAGCGTCATTAATTTCTTCTGGGTTTATTTGGGAAATCATGCCACTTTCCATGTTGACTTTGAAGCGTTTGTAACCGGGCTTAATTCGCTTATAGATTCCAACAAGAACATTATAACTCTGCAAAATTGCCAAGACGTCACCACGGGATGTTGATAATACAATTTGCTCTTGAGTTGGAATAGACCCATACGCATTCCTTCCTGTTCCCATTTTAATTAAGTCATCGCGAAGAAAAGTGTATCTTCGAAGTTCGTATGTCCGGTGCGGATTCCAAAGAGCAGTAAGCCGAATGGACTCAAGGTGTTCTATTCCACATCCTTTTCCATCAGGAGAAGGGAGCCTTATAGGAAGAGCCATGGAACTGGCAGGAGAAGACCTGGATATGGCAGGCGGCGAGTGGGACCTAAGGCGAAGATGAGACTCGGCAGGAGCAAGAGGCCTTTCAGTA
>CAKNWT010000112.1:0-13875 GCA_932066315.1 Andricus coriarius | reverse complement strand
TTACATCTTATATCAAAGACTTGATGAAAGAAAGAGAGAAAAAACGTAGATTGACTAAAAGACCAAACAATAGTCTTATTCGAGCCGAATTTCGTAAATTGATAAATTTAGTTCAAACTATAATCAGGGATTCACATAACCAATATAATTGCAATGATATTTGTTACTACGAAAAGTGAATAACTCCTATGATACAGCAACCACGCGAACGCTCCGGACCTGTTAAAGTAAAAAACATAAGCAGCCCCTTCGGGGGAGACGTCCATACGTCAGTTCCATGTTTGATTGCGACGCGCATATTTCATTCTTACATGTATTCATTATCTCTTGCCTTTTTGAATATCAAATATATCAGTTTACAGCTTAGATCTTTGTTTTACTGTGTCTAATGATCCCGGAAACAACACTATTAAAAACCGAAATAAAAATGAAAACATCTGGTTTCTCTTGGGACGACTTGGACTTATTCCTCCAAAACACTTGGCTCCTGATAACAATGCCCCCCCCCCCTGCAGATATTTTAACAGCCTTCACGACAAAATCCACACTGCTGGCAAACAGCACTCCTTTCTCGTCGGCAATTCCCTCAACCTTTGATGATACTAAACTATTCTTTTTCGACATATCGCAAGAAACCATAATTAAAAAACTCTTAGTGGTAAAATCAAATGCTGAAGGTTCTGATGTTATCTGAATTAAAATGATTCGCCTAGCTTTACCAGTGATTTTTCCTCTTCTCTGGCATATCTATAACGTATCTCTACAGGTGCAAAATCTTCCCTGATACCTGGAAAGAGGCGATTATTCGCCCTATTCCTAATATATCTAACCCTACCTCTCCCAATGCAATCTGGGTTTCGTTCCAGCCATAGTACTTTTACAGCAACATTTAAAGTAAGTGCTGACCTTAAACTGACAACTGATAGAAGGGAAATAACTGTTGTTGTCCTTTTTGACTTTTCTAAGGCGTTTGATACAGTTAACCATAATTTACTATTGACTAGGCTCAAATCACTTCACCTCTCAAATATGGCTGTTAAATGGTTTGAATCTTATCTAAGTAATCGTTCTGAAAGAGTACAAATCTGCTATGGCGAGCGTTCTGATTGTGGGGAGGTCAAGAGTGGTGTCCCTCAGGGATCTACGCTTGCGCCCACTTTATTTAATATTTATACCTCTGAACTTGGTAGTGTACTTCGTCATTTCAACTATCACAAATATGCTGGCGACTTTAAGCTTTACCTTTCTGGGCCTATTGCCACTCTTAAAAGCTTACTTCAAAATGTACAGGAGGATATTGATTTGGTGGTGCAGTGGGCCTTGAATAACGGTCTCACTCTGTACCCTGCTAAAACTAAGGCTCTAATCATAGGACGTTCTTCCTCTCCTTCACTTGCAACCCGTATAGCACAAAAGTTTCCCTGAACATTCCTGGAACATTCCAATGTAAGGTTCGGAAAATTCCGAAAAATGACCCAGGAAGGTTCCGTGAAGTGAGTAAATGTCCGCAAATCCAGGAAGATTCCCAAGGAAGGTTCCCGGAATGTTCGTTAAAAATGTCCAAAAAAAATATTTCAGGAAGTTTCCCGAAAGTAGGTCAATATCCACGTATCAAGGAATGTACCCAAGGAAGGTTTCGGGAATGTTCTTAAACAAATTTCGCATTATAATAATTAATTTTATATAATGCAAAAATGTTTCACGAACATTCCGCGAAGGTTCCTGGCAGTAGGTAATTGTCCGTGGATCAAGGAATGTTCCCAAGGAAGGATCCGCGAATGTTCGTGGAAAATGTTCGCATTGTATAAGTTGCATTAATTTAATTAAATTCGTTACGAGCATTCCAGAAACCTTCCTTGGGAATCTTCCTGGATATGCGGACATTTACCTACTTCCGGGAACCTTCCTGGGACATTTTTCGGAATTCTCTGAACCTTATATTGGAATGTTCCAGGAATGTTCAAGGAAACTTTTGTGCTATCCGGGAACAATTGAAACCTTGCCTATTCTCTTGATCGATAGGCATCTTATCCCCTTTGTGGACTCTGTGAAAGATTTAGGCTATATCCTCTTACTTGGAATGGACAATTCGCGGATATCTCGAGGAAAACCTTTAGAGTCCTCCAACAGCTGAACAGGAATAAAGAATCACTTCCTACTCCAACGCGTATCCTTCTAATTAAAAGCCCCATCCTTCCTTTCTTTGACTACGGCTGTGTTGTATATGATTATGTTACTGATGAACTGAATGCGAAGCTTGAGCGTACGCTTAATGCTTGCATTCGGTTCATCTATAACATCCCAAAAAGCGAACATATTACCCAGTATAGAGAAAGAGCAGGACTTCTTAACGTTTCTAAAAGAAGACAATTTTTCATGGGCAACCTGCTTTATGGCCTATTCAGTAATGAAGCTCCACACTATCTTCTTAATCTCTTCCATTTTATTGACAAAGATCAACCAACATATTCCAAACTCCGTGAAAGGAAAACAGTACTAAAAATTCTGCCACACCGCACGTGTAAAATGCAAAGGTCATTTGTTATTCGTGGTGCTCGCCTTTGGAACAAACTTCCTATAAGCATTAGAAATGCACCTTCACAATTTCAATTTAGTAAACTCCTTTTTGGTTACTTATTTAACATATCAAATGCTACCCTCGAAATTACACATTGGTTACATGTAATCCTGGAGTTTAATACATATATAAGTATGCACATGAATGTATTTACTTTTAAACATGTAGATTTGCGTATGTACATTTACAATATTACTGGTAATAAACCACATCTACTTATTTGTATCTTAGTTTACTTCATTACTTCTGTTGAGTACCTATTTTTTATTTTAATCGTTATATCGATCACCATTACTTTTTAATTGTAATATGTATCATCTGTTCCTTATAGGGCTATCTAGCCCTAGGAACTTTCCATGAATAAATACAAATACAAATACGTCACTATACAATAGTAATTAAGTAAGTAGTACTGAATTTATTCCAATTCAACGTTTAATTTTCTTTCCTCTATTTGAATTCCTTAGTAAAACTTTGCCTTTTCCCCTTCAAGGCTGCTTAACCTTGGAGAACCAATGGCTAGGAATTCTTATTAATCACTTCGGGTCTCTTTAATTCAACTACACCATTTTGTATGACTACAAATAAATCTAATCAATGTATGGAATAATTAAAATCGTTTAACTTTTTAATAACCTCTCTTTCTCTCTCTCTCTCTCTCTCTCTCCGTTCTTCCTCAACTCCCGCTTCAGCAAAATGAGTACAGGTGAGTTTCCTTAACTATGCTAATATTTGTCGAAGAAAAACAAGGATTGATTTATAATATTAGGTAAGTAATGTGATTCTATTATCCAGACGTCACAATATCAATCAGTTAAATAAAATCACTGAATAATAAAGTAAAATTAATAAAAAAGTATTTCGCAATCATCAAGTCGTGGGTCTTCGAATACGTGATAGCTTCTGAGAATGCTTCTGCCATGTTAGAATTGTGAGTGAGTGAGAGAATTGTGAGTGAGAAAAGTGAGCGTTAAAGCTTTCGAAAATTTCATGGAATTAAAAAAAAGACCTGGAAATTAAAAAAATTCTTTGAAATCTCTTCAAGTTATTAAAATCAATTGAAAATTTCTTAAAATTTTTTAAGAATAACCTAAAATCTTTCAAATTGTTTAAAATATTTGGTAATACCTTGAAATATTGTGAATCCTGAAATCCTTGAAAATTTATTAATTCTCTGGTGGAAAAAATTGTTGTAAATAAGTGAAATTTCTTTAAAGACATTTGTTAGGCCCCTCAACCCAAAACATATAGCAACTTGAAGCGGCTATTCAGATAGCGGTTCACGATATTTCTGATACTGTAATAGAGCCTGTGTTTAATTGTTTTTAAAAAAGGTTTATTTATGGGGCCAATTCAGACGAATTTTCCGTATTTTTAATATGTTCGTTTTTAAAATATATAAAACTTTCAAAATCACGCAATTGAGGGTCCGGAAGATACCCGACGGGACGCTCGGTTTTGTATTCCATGCATCCCATTCGAGATAAAGTCACGCGAAAAAAAATTTTTTTTTGTCCAATTTGAACCTTGTGAGAAATAAAGTATAAACTACTTTTGACGAGTGGAATTGAATGCATTTTTAAAATGAATGCGCCTTAAGTTTTTTTCGTTTTAACGAAATGTCTTCAAATTTGAACTCCTAACATTCGACGGAAAAAAGTATTGAGGGAATTTTCGAGTTAAAACAACTTTCCACGGAGAAGTTCTTCATGAGGGTCGAAAGAAATTTCTTTTTTTGGTTGTGATCAATGTTTTGAGTTTTGTTCGATGTCCTTTGCTTGTGTTTTCTGCTCAGAAATAAATGGAAAACCGACAGTAATTGAGTATCCGGATCGAAAAACTCGTCCAGCGTTCGAGATTGGATGAAAGTATTGACCAAAGGTGTCGTTGCACGGCAATCTTAAAAGTCACAAAAATAATTTTTTTTTCAAATAAATATATATTATGTATTGACAAAAAGTATCGATGGAGCTTTAAAGATGAATTTTCGTCACTTTTCAAGGAATCGATTGGAAAATTTACGAAAAGCTCGACACGTTTTGTTGGCCAAAAAAGAAAACGGGATTACCGATCTGACTCAATTTGCAATTAAATATTATTAAACAATAGGTTATTTTTAGAGTTTTCTTCAGTTCATTGGCATAGGTGAGCTCAATTTCGCGTGTACATCGAAGTTTCAAACCATTCAAATTATATTTGCCTAACTTGCGATGATTCAGTTCTCAAAACGTACAATACAGGCGGCTATTGCATCCGGACCCTCAATTTTACTCCTTAATGAAACTTTGAAGTTTTCACTATTTATTAATCATTTCGTTTTTTTTTTTATTCCTGTACCTGTTCTAAAATAGTAACACCTTTTCATTTGTCACCCTGTGAAATAGGTTCTGAAATGAGGTATCATTTTTAAATACAGTTCCTTGACACTGTAATAATTTCTAACCCAAAATGTGACAGAAATTAAGCAGAAATATCTTGGGTATGTACTAGAAGAATTTGTACATGTTCGGCTTATTCTCCGCACGAATCGGAAACGGCGATTCGAATTTCGAAGGTACGTTTCGCCTGACGATAAACCAATTCTCTTGCTAGTAGAACGCAATGCATATGTGTCCATGAAAGCCAGAGGGCATATTGTAATCTCAGCACCTAATTGTGATGTTCAGGCAGCACTTAATGAATGTTTAAAGAGACATTTAAGATTTTAAAAACAATTATTCTTGTTTAAACGGAATATTTTGTTCAGTAAATCATTAAAAGCTATAATCTTCTCAAATTAATTACACAATTTACGAATTTTATTAGTAATATTTGTTTGCTGAGGATATTTAGCAATTATGTAGTGTTTTAATATATTCGTTCCGAAAAACAACTATCCATAACCAATATTAGATTATCAGTTCAAAGATAACATAATATTGAATAGTTATCGACACACATGGTGTCAGAGATTCGAAAAAACAAGAATTTTCTACACAATTGATGAAATGAAATGTGAACAAAGTAGTTAAACTTTTGAGAGTGTATTCGAATTTTTAATGAAAAAAATGAGTTAACTATCAAAAAAGGAGAATTTAAAACAAAATATATAAATTGAGAACAAAATTGTTACAATGTTAATTGAAAATGATTGATTTTCAACCAAACACGTGTATCTTCAATAAGGAAATTAATTGTTGACAAAGTATTTCAGCTTTAACCTTCAAGAAATCGATTTTTTTAAGATAAGTCCAAAAAGTAATTTTAAAAGTAAACTAACGTTCGCATCCTTTTGAATGTTTCGTTTTACAGTATGTTATTTTCCTATACTCACACTTATTACGTGTATACTCTTTTATAATTAATTGAAAAAACCTTGACAACTGTAAGATTTTATACTTTTTTAATTAGAATATTTGATTTTATTTGGAGAGTATAAAACAAAGCATACGTATTTTAGCATGTTATTGTTTCTTCATTATTTGACATAGACTTTTGTCTCTGGTTTTAACAATTTTGTTTACAAAGTTTGTAACCAATTAAGACCAATACCTTTGAGATAAAAAATTAATAATTATATCTCCGAAGGGAAATCTTGAAACTGATAACGTCGTCATCTAACATATACGTCAGATAACGACTACTTACGAACATATTTGTACTCTGATGATGCAATAGAACATTCTTTGGTTACATTTCTTTATCCACTTATTCACTTAAGCATTATTCAGTTTTTCATCTACATTGCGAAAATGAGGATGGTCTATACTTTCGTGTTTACTCTAGCGGCCATCTTTAATTCTATTGGTGAATATACTAATATAATATATCTATGATTTTATCATAAATTATATAAAATATGCATGAATACGGTCATTTCTCAGGCCTGTGGAGTGAACGTAAAGTCCCCCTTTCCAGCTTACATTCTTGTAAAGGCCATTTTTATATTTATGTCGTCAAAACTTATGACGTCATAGTAGTGTTGCCGCCTAGCAAGAATTCCCGCGGTACGAGACGGGATAGACGTATCTGCTGTCTCGGTATTCCTCGTCACGTTTTGCCTCGTCTCGTGGTATCCTTTCTCGTTTTTCGTCTCGACTTTTCCGAGGAATGCGACAGATGTGCGTTAGCAGAGCGGACAGCTCGCGCGAGAGTTCTTTTGCCACTCTCACGCGCCAATGCTAATTAGCGTTCTTTAATTAATATTTAATTGCATATGTAAGATATGCAAAATCTATGTGAAAACTTAAATTTCTGTAAAATATTTTGGAATCTTTTGAATATTTAGCAAATTCTTTGAAATCTTTGGCAAACTTTTGAAATCTTTTAAAAAGTTTAAAAATTATGGAAGCACTGCTAGTAATTTTTTCAGAATAGAAAAGCTTTCTCATGTTTAAAATGTGCTTGCGAAAAATTTCAGACTATCAGGTCATTAAAAATAAAGATTTGCTGAATTATTCAGATTAACTTCTCATTCTCAATGATCTGATTTTGTCAATGTTTTGGATCAAAAGACAATAATAACATTCAAGATTTTTCCCCAACTCTGCTATTAAAGAACTTTTCTATTCATTTCGACTCAGCCAAACCCTAAGATATAAACGTCATGAGGGACCCGAAAGGAAACTTTTCAGTGCTACGGCATTTCCGAAGTGCTGATCATATGAGTTTATATGAGTCTTATTACTGACTTATTTATTACTTATTATACATTCAAAATTCATAAAATTAAAAAAATATGTAGTAGATAAAGTGACTCCAGTAGGTATACGCACTTCCGATTTTTTATATGTCCCAATAAATATATTTTATTAACCAGAGGTAGAAATTTGACACCACAACGTTTTAAATTCCACTTTTAAATGTGTGAAATTAAATTAGTGCTAAATTCTCTATGCCTCAAATTACCTAAAAATATACCAATCTTTTTACCTTTCTCTTTCATATATTCTATTGTTATAATTGTCAAAATCTAGTTTTAATAAATACAAAATAACATGCAAACAGATCGAAGTTGAATTTTTGAAAATATCGTAACATATTCGTGTTTTATATCAAATTAATAATTAATAGCACATCTCTCGCATTCCTCGCAGAAACCGAGGCCCGAGAAAACCAGACGGAACCGAAGAAAGAACGAGGCGAAAGTAAGCCAGGGTCGATATTCCCCGTCTCAAGCGGCTTCGCGACGCTATCACTGAAAACATACAAGTACACTGCGCTCTCCCTTATAAGACCTTCTCCTATACGACCGCTCCATGATACGACCTGTTGCCGCTCCCCTATACGACGGGAAGGTCGTTCTCCCCCGTCACCACTCTGTCGCTTGAAACTTGCACGGTAAGTCAGCTGTCAGTGACACAAGATTCAACGCGCATTCGCACTACCACGGGAGGTTGTTGGTATTGTAAGTGGAAAGGTAAGACGGGTCCCCCTTGTGCCGTCGTGTAAGGGAAAATTCTCGGTCCCGAGCTAGCCATATAAGGGAGCGCGGAGTGTATCAAGAATGTCCCTCTTGTTCCCCTTTGCGCATATATACTTAAAAGCTCCATTAAAAACAAAAAGATCATTTTCGACCAATGAAGATGCAGTTTCGGCCAGATAGTAGAATCTAAAGAAATTAATTTTTTTATTTTTTACCAAACAGTTGTTCTTACGAAAAAAAAAAGTTGAATTTTCAATCAAGCAAGAAAAATGCTGAACAAAATAATTAATTTTTTATACAAAATGGTTCCATTTTTAAGAAAAAAAAAACTTATTTGCAAAAGAGATCTTACTTTTAATACAGTTCTTTGACATCATAATATTTTGCGAATCAAAATGGTACTAAAATTACTTAGACGTGACCAACGCGCGTTAATAATCGAAATTATGTTGACTTGAATTTAAAAGAATTCCATGAAATTTAGACAAACTTCAGGGGATTTTTAATGAATTCAGAATAAATTTAAAAAATGAAGACAAAATAATTACTTTTGTTAAATTTAAACACAGTGAGCCTCAACCATTCTTAACCTGACACTTTTGTGGCACAAATTTTCTTCACAGATACATAAATTCTCTATTCCTTTTCGCAGAGTCCAGTTCGCAGTTAAGCAAAGACTGTTTTGACACTCCCCGCCTGGTTCGCGGTCGTTCATCTCCTTCTCGTCGTATACGTCAGGCTCCTGAGGATCATCCTCATAGTGCCAGGTACAGGTCACCTCCTGGTTGGCCTCCATTTCCTAAAGTACATGGATACGCACTTGAACAACTTGGATACATTCGGCTTATTCCCCGAACAAATCAGAATCTACGATTCGAATTTCGAAGATACGTTTTTCCTGCTCATTATCCAATTCGATTGCGAACGGAAAGAAATATCTATACTCCCATGCCAGTCCAAGAACATATTGTTTTAGCAGAATCAAATGGTGAAATTTTTGCAATATTAGAGCATAGTGGGGTTCTTCGTGGAATATATTCGACAAATAAAGCTCATGCGAGAATAAAAATAAATATGATAAGCGGAGATGTTGATAATTTGAACCCAGATGAAATGAGATATTGTCCAGTAGGCGAAGCTCAACCAATCTTCCCCAAAAATTTTATTGAAACTGCAGCAAATAACGATTCACTACAGTCAGAATGGAATCCTAATAGCGACCGTAACCCTGGTTTTTCTTCTTCTAATAGGCGACATTTATCTGACCTGACTTCTACTCAGAAGCCTCCTCTTCATGTCGAAGCCAGGTCACCTCCTGGGTGGCCGCCTTCACCTATAATTTTTGGATATACACTTGGACAACTTGGATACATTCGGCTTATTCCCCGCACAAATCAGAATCTACGATTCGAATTTCAAAGGTACGTTTTTTCTGCTGGTTATCCAATTAGATCGCGAACAGAAAGAAAGAGATATATTCCCGTGCCAGCCCAAGAACAAATCGTTTTATCATCATCCAATGGTGACATTTTCGCAATATTAGAGCAAAGCGGGGTTCTTCGTGGGATATATGCTACAAATAAAGTTCGTACGAGAATAAAAATAAATATGGTAAGCGGCGAAGTTGATAATTTGACCCCAGATGAAATGCGATATTGTCCAGTAGGCGAAAATCACCCAATCTTCCCCAAAAATTTCAGCAAAACTTCAGCAAATAAAGATTCACTACAGTCCGAATGGAATCCTAATAGCCAACGTATCCTCAGCTCTCCTTCTTCTGACAGAAATCATTCACCTGCCCAAAATTCTCCTCACGAGCCTCCACTTCGTGCCAGGTCCAGGCCCTCTCCGGGAAGGCCTCTTTCTGTTCAAGTACTTAGATGTGAAATAGAACAACTTGGCTATATACGGCTTATTCCTTGCACAGACCAGAACCAGCGATTTGAATTTCGAAAATACATTTTTCCTGTCTATGAAATAATTCAAATGCGAATAGATCAGACGAACTATGTGCTTAAGCCAAACCAAGAATATATTGTATTATCAACATCCAGTGGTGACGCTTTTGCAATATTGGATTATAGTGGGACTCTTCATGGAATATATAGGGCAGATGAAAATAATTCACGAATAAAAATAAATATAACAAGCGGCGCAGTTTACAATTTGACTGCAGATGAAAGAAGGTGTTGTCCAGTAGGCAAAAATCACCCAATACTTCCAAACAGTTTTATTAAAGCTTTTGATAATTACGATTCACTAGAGTCCGAATGGAATCTCAATGGCAAACGTTACCCTGGTTCTTCTTCTTGTGCCAGACAAAATGCACCTACCCGGACTTTTCCACAGTAGCCTCCTCTTCATGCCAGGAACAGTTCTCATCGGGCAGGAATCCTTTTCATGAATTACCAGAATATGCACCTGGGCAACTTTGACATATTTGGCTTATTCCCGCGCCAAATTAGATCCAGCAATTCGCCAAACCAAGAATATATTGTGTTATCAACGTCCAATGGTGACGTTTATGCAATACTGGAGTATACTGGGATTCTTCGTGAAATATGTAAGACAGATAGAAGCCATTTGAGGATCAAAATAAATATGTTAAGCGGTGATGTTTTGAATAGGACATCAGTTGAATTGAGGGAATGTCATGTAAGACAGATAATACCCAATCTTTCCACTTCTTTCTATGAAAGTCGTTGCAAATTGCAATTCACTGGACACTATGTATAATAATTGCAATGAAAAAATTCCCAAATGAAACATAATAATCCTTGTAGCCTAAAGCTGGATCAAAATTAAATTAAAAAATTTAAACATCATTTTAGTTTTTTTCTTCGAATCGCTATTTTTGAAAATTGTATGTCAATGCAAATATTGAACTTTTAAGTAAGAGATTATGATTTTCATTATTAAAAACTTGTAAAAGATCTCTAATTACTATAATGTGCCGGCGGTTCAGGCTATCAAATTAATTTAATTAATTTGTTCAATTCCGTGGAATCGTGATTACCACTGTTCGCGAGCTAGAGAAGTTTAAATGATAAAAAACGATGCAATTTTTTTAAACCTTCTTGGCGGCAAATAAACTAAAGGACAGTTCACTGGGAATAAATAATAAAACTGAATTATTTCAATGTTAACAAAATGGCTCAAAAAACGAACTTGTCTATATTTAAATCATTTCAAAAATAGATATACAATTAATTTGAACTTATCTACCGAAACGACGAGACAAGTTCTCAATTTAACGTTCGGACGACGACTGAATTTGCTTGCAAAAGGTGCCAAAAGTTGTCACTTATTGAAGGAATATGACTCAGCGATAGAAGAATAAGGATAGAAGAAGAAATCGACATCACTTTAAAACTAGAATTGCATTAAAATGTAAACAAATGAAATTAAAGTCTAAAATGAAAAGTCGATGTTAAATAAGTGAAATTAAAATAAAACAATGTACTTAATAAATTATATCAGTCAATTCCGAAAATTCCGCCCGCTTTGTTGGGACAAAATTAAAAAAATATTAAGACAGTTCATTCAAAAAATAATAATTTGATTACAATAAAAAATTAAAATTTTAAGAAGGAAACTGATTCCAAATTTCTAACGACGATCTGATAAATAAATGGTTACAACTGTCATAAACGAAACAAGACAGAAATAAATAAATTAAAATATATAACTAACAGAGCCGAAAAGAAAGCACACGGCACTTTAAGACGAGATCCAAACATTTTCCTTAGCCTTGTTTAAAAGACACAATTTTACTATAGGGCGTTTCAATAAACCACTCGCAGTGCGGAGAGACACAACGCGCACATGACCATTAGATCCGGGATGAAGCTGAACCGCACGACCTAAAGGCCACTTTTTGGGAGGTGAATTTTCATCACGGATAAAAGCGTGGTCACCAACTTCAAGTGATGGATAAGAAGTCCTCTACTTCGAACGAGGTTGAAGTTCTTTCAAGTAATCCGAGGACGAACGTTGCCAGAAATGCTGACGCATTTGTTGTAACAATTGCCATCGAGATAAGCGATTCGAGGTAAAGTCAATGTAACTTAGCTCAGGGATACTGTTGAGATATTCTCCAATCAAAAAATGATCTGGAGTAATCAGGATCATCGGACATGGATTGAAGAGTTCTTGAATTTAAACAGGCCTCTACTTGAACCAGAAATGTGCTCATTTCTTCGTATGCAATGGTAGTATCCTCTAAGTTTGACGTCTGCCCCAACGAAGTTTGTACCTTGATCGCTAGTTAAGGTGGCACGAATTCCACGTCGAGAAATGAATCTGTAGTAGGCAGCTAGAAAGGCATCAGCCGTATAGTCCGAGAACGCTTGCAAATGGACAGCTTGAGTAGAACAACAAACGAAGACTGCGATGTAGCCTTCATATGATCGATAACCACGACCCGTAGTTGTTCGCAAGTAAACTTATCCAGTATAATCGACGCCAGTATGTAGAAACGGTCGACTCGGAGTAGAGGGAATTGCTGGAAGGTCTGCCATCAATTGTTGAGGCCTTACACCTCGATGTCCTAGGCATGGTAAACATCGATGAATAAAGGCCCTCACAACCGATCGTAAGCGTTGATTCAGAGCTGAGAATAAGAGGATATTTCTCATCAGGATCCTTCAAATTAGAATTGCTGTTCGTGTCGAATACAATCTAGGCGAGCTTTGTTAAGTTCTCAAGGTGAAATGAATGCTGATTTTGAACAGGATTGCTGAAAATTATATTGGATAACTCGTTGTAACCAGGCAGTCGCTCGTATAATCGGAATTTCAAGGACAGCGGCTGAGATAAAGCTCGAAGTTCATTTGGGATTTTCTCTAGTAGATCAGAATCACTCGACATCCACTTGCGAAGTGGAAAGCCGCCCGCTGTTAAAAGTCGATGTCCACGTAAGTCCCTCGATATACAACCTCAGCTGCTTTTGGATAATTTTCACCTTCATCGAGGGCAAGTTGATGAATGCAACGGAGTGCAAGAAAAGGAGCACAAGACAAACCGTAAGTAAGTGTGGTGAGCCGAAACGTTTGAACTGAATCATTTGGCGATTTTCTCCTCAGAATCAGTTGAAGATCCTGATCGTCTCGGTGTACCTGGATTTGTCGGTACATTTTCTCTACGTCAGCACAGAGAGCTATACGAAAACACCTCCAACGAAGCAAAATGTCGAGTACATTTGGGAGAAGTGTGGCTCCAGTGTGCAAGCATTCATTGAGCGAAATTCCAGCTTCAGGCTTCTAAGGTCCATTGAAGACGACTCTCAACTGATTAGTAGCGCTTGATTCACGCAATAGCCAGTGAGGTGGAAGGTGAGAGGAATAGAAAGAGTCACGACGAATAGAAGACTCAGTTTCAGGCACCATGTGGCCAAGACTTTCGTATTCCTTAAGAAATTCCTTATAGGCCCTAAGGAAGGAGGCGTCGCTGGCGAGGCGACGTTCCATGCGCTGAAGCATCCGGGAGGATGGACGAAAAGAATTGCCAAATGATGGAATGTCTTGCTTCATCGGAAATCGAACAACATAGCCTCCTTCAGGGGTGCGCGAATGAGTTGACACGAAGAAACCCTCACGCTCCTGTTTTTCATACATCAGTATGGACTTTGATGGAACCTCTTGGTCCTCCCAAAACCTTTGAAGGTCAAATATTAAGGTGTTTTGCACAAAATAAAACACTCCTAGCACTGAGGAAGGCCCCTCAGTTGATTTAGGTAACGAATCTCCTGTGTTTTTCCCAGACAAGGTACAGCCGAAGTATTTTTCCTGAGCAAATGGAGCGTTAAAGGGACCTTTCCGAATATTCGCAAGAAGCAGATAAGGACAAACTTCTGCTCCAATGATCTCGTCGATCACTCTTGAGTGTCCGAAAT
>CAKNWT010000107.1:0-18459 GCA_932066315.1 Andricus coriarius | reverse complement strand
GTGAATATGGCTCACGATTTATGAAACACGCCGACAAGCGACAGGAATTAAAACTAAAGCTAGGAAAGCAACGAAAAATCAAAAATATAATCAATTTGAATACATTCAATAAAGTCCTTGATTACCCAAGGATTATCTTCTTCCTAAATACTTCCCGGGTGGTGCACTGCTCAAATCTTTCTTTTTTTCTTTACAATTTTTCCTATTTTATTCAGCAGGTAATAAAATTCACTACAAAATAACTTCGATAGTTATTTTCAAGAATTATCTATCGGAGGCATAAATAATTATTCATTCCAAAATGAATCTATGGGGGGATTTAAAATCTTGTTAATCAAATGTAACTTAATTAAAGGTAAAAATAAATTGTAATTGATAAATTTTAAATTAACTAAATTAGAGAGTATCCAAACGCAAGTATTGTTCATAGGGAAGAAACTAAACGCAGAATTGTGCAATTAACATAAAAAGTACGTTTCGGGTCTTTGGATCAATGCCCTTACCAGCAGTATGGAACCTACTTAGAAAGTAAGGGAATCATGCGAATGAGTGCTAGTGTCTGGAGGCTCACTAGTTTCATGCACGTTCCAAAAAATTTCAGAATTTCTTTTATGCATCTGGACACAGAAACAAATCTCTACTGGAGAATTGCAAAGTGACATTCGGTGAAGACTGCATTAACATCTTCGAATACTAATTTACTAGGAAACATGATGATGCTGAAAATCGTTTTATGGAAGTTTGGCTCGAGATGGAAAAACTGGAACGTAGGACCAAAAACCTTCATCCCTCAAATCTACCGACAAACATCAGAGAACGGAGAGCATCTCTGATGCTAGGATTTTTGCCAGGAATAATGAGACCTTTTGCAGGACTTGTCACCTACTATTATGATTAGAGACTATTAGAGGCAAAAGTCGACAAGGTGAATAATGTTCAAAAGTATTTGTCATACCTCATTGGGCAACAATTACGTTTTGAGAGCTGATCTCGAGCAAATATATCCAAGAGAAGATGATAAAAAAACACAGCTCAATCAGTTTGAACTTGATTTAAACATTGTTGCAGTGACGTTCGATCAAATTAGAGAATATATTCCATAAGTAAACCACACAAACACTTTAACTCAAATGCTGAGAATGATGGAAGCCGGATTGAATAGCCACTATCGACCTAATTTTAGTCAAAATCCTGCTCAAACATGAAAAATTGATTTTTTTTAGAGAAAACTGCGCGCAGTATGTAAACATATTAAAAAGTAAAATCTTTGGGAAACGGTACCGGGCTAGCGTCACGTGACTTCTTCGAGTTATTGGTAAGAATCGACTTTTTAAAGATTAAAGTTGAAATACTTTGCTAAAAATTAATTTGATTGATTGAAGATGCACGTCTTTGGTTGAAAATCATTCGTTTTCAGTTAACATTATAACAATTTTGTTCTAAATATATATATTTTGTTATAAATTCTCCTTTTGTTGTAGCAAACTAATCCCTTTCGAAAAAATTCGAATACACGCTCAAAAGTCTAACCACTTTGTTGAAATTTCATTTCATCAATTGTAAAGAAAAGTCTAGTTTTTTCAAATCTCTGACACTATGTGTGTCGATGAGTATTCAGTATTATTTTATTTCAGAACTCATCCCCTAATATTCGTTATGGATAGCTGTTTTTCACATAGATTTCATCGAGACGAGAAAGTACTGATTAATGAGCGACAAAGTGAAAGAAATTCGAAAAAACTGGAATTTTCTACATCATTTATAGAACAAGGAGCAAGTAATAATACTTTTCTAAGTAATGACATTAGTAAATTGTCTAATTAATTCCAGAAAATTATATCTTTTAATGATTTATTGAACAAAATATTTTGTGTAAACAAGAATAAATTTTTGAACAATTTTGAAACTATTTAATATTTGGAAGATGTTATAAACATTAATAGATCATAAAGTCCGAGTTTTTGAATTATTATTTAATATAAATTTATATATTAAAACGATTACTTCTCACGAAGAACAACGAAAAATGTGCCTTAGCCCGGATTTGAATCGAAGTAATCGTTTAAATATCGAAATTTATATAAATTAAAAATTTCAAGACTTGGACGATAACATCCATTAATGGCAGTAACACCTTACAAATTTTAATTAGATTAAACCTACGTTAATAAAAAAATAGTACATCTGTCACAGTGATAAATACTTATAGTACTAGCCTGTAAAAAGGCAGCTGTGCAGAACAATAAAATATCTGCTGATGCTTCGGTAGCGTAACTGGTTAACGCTCCACTCATAGATAGTGGCGTTCCGGGTTCAAATCCAGACTGAGGATGAATTTTTGCTTTTTTTCAAAATTTATTTGTCGAAAGTAATCTTTGCAATATCGAAATTTATATTAATTACAAATTTTAAATCTGGCAAAAAATAATTAAAGACTTATAACTTAAAGAATAAAAATAATTAATGCCCAAAAAATTAAAAACAAGAAAGCGCTTGTAGCATGAATTCTACACAAAACTGCTATTTTTTCATTTTGGGACATTTTCCGCGCACAAAGTTTCAATTTATTTGGTGAAAATTAGTCTTTAAACATTCATTAGGGGCTGCCTCAGCTGCCCCCAAGTCATTTTTAGTTAATTTCAGTCACATTTTGTGTTAGAAATTATTACAACGTCAAAGAACTGTATGTAAAAATGATACCTCATTTCAGAACCTATTTTACATGGATACAAAAGAAAAGGTGTGAAAACTAATTGATTGCTGTTTTTGAATAGGTACAGGAATAAAAAAAGACAATGATGAACAAATAGTGGAAACTTCAAAGTTTCATTATCTATGTTCTATCTAAAAATTACTAATAACAAACTTGTAGATCCTTTTTGGGTTAACAACTTTTATCGAATAATTTTTTTTCGTGCCTTGTGCAGCTTTTCAAAAAAATTTAATTTGTTTACTTTTAATGTTATCTATTACGATTAGAACTACAACTACGCGTCATATCAAAAAATTATTAAAGACACATTTGGATGAGTTTCTAATTTTCTTCGAAACAGCAACTTTTGTCTATTCATATTTTCCATAGCATGCGTCGTTTGAACAAAAATTTAATTTTTAATGTTGTTTTTTACGAATAAAACAGAAACTAGGTATCCTATCAAAGATGATTCATAACAAATTTTTTGGTCCTTCTTGGGTCAACAATTTTTGCGAATTCATTTTTTTCTGTGGTTTCAATAGCTTAACCGAAAAATGGAATTTTTTATTGTTTCTTATTTTTTGTGCAATCCAAATTTCATCTTTCGATTTTTCCAGAAAATTCAGAAGGTTGTTTTGGTAGTCTGTAAACATTATATGATATACAGCCGACGACAACGTCAGGCAGCCAGACATCGACGTAAAAACTATTTTTTCTGACTCAGGGGGCCTCAAAACGTCGAAATTTGATGGAATCCACGAAAGTCATTTTTCACATAAAATCAATACCTTCAAATTATGATGAAAATGTAATAATTCATTATTGTTTGTGCAAACAAAATTTGAATTTTCGATTTTTTAAGAAAACTCAAAAAGTCTTTATGATAATATTGTAGGGCTTTCAAATGTAACATTTCCCGTTTTTGACTTTTTTTGATATCGTGCTTTATTTGGCTTATAATGTTATTTTTCGTTTTTTGGGGGGATGCTGAAAAGTTATTCGTTAGGTTAAATTCTTTCAATTTTTGAGTTCTGCGGAAGCCCGTCCATGGAATTTCTGAATTTTGAATAAAGGGTCTAAACATTTTTGAAAATTCTCTAACTTTTTTGAATTTCTATCCAAACTAGCTGGTTAACGAACTCGATCTTTCTTTTTGGGGGTTGAAACTGTGTGCCAAAGCACAATCCACTGCGATTGGTCCTTGACAAGTTACCCGATATACAGGCGAGGAAAACGGCGACAACGACAGACAGAAAGACCCCGACGTAAAAACTATTTTTTCTGACTCAGGGGTCTCAAAACGTCGACATTTGATGGAATCCACGAAAGCCATTTTTCACATAAAATCCGTGAGCATTCGACGCGGAACTGAGCTGGGCCGCGACTTCATTAATAATCAAAGTTAGACATTGTCCAGGCGACCTTTTCAAACGGTAGTCCGACCCGACCCCTTATTTCTTATTAAGTATGAACGGACATCGCATCCAATGATGGCATCATCGGACCTAATTTGACCAACTTAATTCACTCACACAGACAGATATATGGACGGATGCATGCCACTTCTGGATCTTTAGTCGACGGAAGACAGATGCGACTTTAAGTGCTATAACGACGCACAGACGTGTAGCCATTTAAATTCGAAACCAGCAGAGATCGTTTGCCCCCGTCCAGGATTTTTAGATTCTGCGAATCAGCTTACTGAATCCAGAATAGAAACAGCCAATCGGTCCCAGTAGAGTTGTTAGCCAAGTGCAACGGTCCAGGCAGAGGTGTGAACCAGAAAAATTACATCTTCTCCCAAAAAAGAGAAATCTAATCCTTGTCCATTCCTTCCCACCCCCTGGCGAATGAAGTATGGCCGTAGCTATAAGTTGGGGTATGTCGAATATGAAATCGCTTGTGTTTTCTTGAATCCTCTGGAATTTTACTATCAGTTTTCTATTCCATTTTCTTTTAATTTGAAAACATTAATATCAAAACTAGAGTCAGTGCGTCAGTTATTCAAAAGAGAACACCTTTTATCATTGAGATTCAACGGTAACAGGGCAGCCGAAAAAGGAAACATCTTGAATTAAAAGGTTGTAATAACGAGTCCACAAAATTGAATAAATTAATAAAATTAATTTGACAGCCTGAACTACCGGTACATTATAGTAATATCTCTATCGAAGGTTTTTAAAATGAAAATCATAATCTCTCACGTAAAAATTCGTTCTTTGCATTGACATACGATTTTCAAAAATAGCAATTCGAAAAAAAAACTACAATGATGTTTCAATGTTTTAATTTAATTTTGATTCAACTTCAGGCTAGAAGAATTATTCTGTTTCATTTGACAATTTTTTCATTGAATTAATTATACACAGTCTCCAGTAAATCGCAATATGCAAAAACTTTCTTGAAAAGGTGTGGGAAGATTGGGTAATATCTGCCTTACATGACATTCCTTCATTTTAATTGATGTCATATTCATAACATCTACGCGCATCATATTTATTTGTATCCTCAAATGACTTCTATCTGTCTTATATATTTCGCGAAGAATCCCAGTAAACTGCAGTATTGCATAAACGTCACCATTGGACGTTGATAACACAATATATTCTTGGCTTGGCGAACACAAATTTACCATTTGCTACAAGCAATCAAATTTCTTTATCGGTGGGAAAACAGTATCTTCGAAACTCTAATTGCCGGTTCTGATATGGCTCGGGAATAAGCCGATTATATCCAAGTTATCCGAGTGCATATCCTAGTACATAATGAAAGGGAATCCCGCCCGGAGGAGAACTAGAACTGACATGAAGAGGAGGCTACTGATGAGAAATACCGGCAGGTGCATTTTGTCTGGCACAAGAAGAAGAACCAGGATATCGTTTTCCATTGAGGCTCCATTCGGCCTCTAGTGAATCGTAATTATAAAAAGCTTTAATAAAAATGTTTGGGAAGATTGGGTGATGTTTGCCTACTGGACAACACCTTATTTCGTCTGCAGTCAAATTATAAACTGCGCTGCTTATTATATTTATTTTTATTCGCGAATTATTTTCCTCTGTCCTA
Organism: Andricus coriarius; assembly: GCA_932066315.1. Lineage (NCBI taxonomy): Eukaryota > Metazoa > Arthropoda > Insecta > Hymenoptera > Cynipidae > Andricus > Andricus coriarius. The sequence goes on along the minus strand of CAKNWT010000107.1, from coordinate 12,701 downwards.
TATATTCCATGAAGAGTCCCACTATAATCCAATATAGCAAACACGTCAGCACTGGATGTTGATAATACAATATATTCTTGGTTCGGCCCAAGCGCATAGTTCGTATGATCTACTCGCATTTCCAATTTTTCATATACAGGAAAAATGTATCTTCGAAATTCAAATCGCTGGTTCTGGTTTGTGCAAGGAATAAGCCGAATATAGCCAAGTTGTTCTATTTCAACTCCAAGTACTTGAACAGAAAGAGGCCTCTCCGGAGAGGACCTGGACCTGGCAAGAAGAGGAGGCTCCTGAGGAGAAGTCCGGTCAGGTGAATGTCGTGTGTCAGAAGAAGAAGAACCAGGGTTACGCTCCCTATTAGGATTCCATTCGGACTGTAGTGAATCGTTATTTGCTGAAGTTTTAATAAAATTTTTGGGGAAGATTAGGTGACCTTCGCCTACTGGACTATATCGCATTTCATCTGGGGTCAGGCTATAAATTTTGCCGGTTATCATATTCACTTTAATTCTCGATTTAGCTCTGTGTGTAGTGTATATTCCACGAAGAATGCCGCTTAACTCTAATATTGCAAAAATGTCACCATTGTATGCTGATAATACAATATGTTCTTGGGCTGGCACGGGAGTATAGTTATTTCGTTCTGTTCGCAATCTAATTGGATAATTAGCAGAAAAAACGTATCTTCGAAATTCGAATCGTAGATTCTCATTTGTGCGGGGAATAAGCCGAATGTATCCAAGTTGTCCAAGTGAGTATCCAAGTACTTGAGGACAAGAAGGCCACCCAGGAGGCGACCGGACTTCGGCATGAAGATGAGGCTTGTGAGGAGATGTCCGGCCAGGTGAATATTTTCTGTCAGAAGAAGAACTGGGGTTACGTTGGCGATTAGGATTCCATTCGGACTGTAGTGAATCGTCATTTGCCAAAGACTTAATAAAACTGTAGAGGGAAATTTGGCGACCTTCGCCTACTGGACAATATCTCTTATCATCTGGAGTCAAATTATTAACTTCGCCACTTACCATATTTATTTTTAGTCTCGTACGAGCACGGTTTGTCCCATATATTCCACGGAGAATCCCGCTATGCTCTAATATTGCAAAAATATCACCATTGGATACTGCTAAAACAATATGTTCTTGGTCTGGGACGGGAGTATAGTTATTTCTTTTTATTTGCAATCTAATTGGATAACCAGCAGGAAAAACGTATCTTCGAAATTCGAATCGTAGATTCTGATTTGTGCGGGGAATAAGCCGAACGTATCCAAGCTGTTCAAATGTATATCCAAGAACAATGGGTGATGGCGGCCACCCAGGAGGCGACCTGGCTTCAGCATGACGAAGAGGCTCATGTGGAGAAGTCCGGTCAGCGGAATGTCGTATGTCAGAAGAAGAAGAACCAGGGTTACGTTCACTATTAGGATTCCATTCGCACTCTAGCGAATCGTTATTTTCGGAAGTTCTAATAAAATTGTGGGGGAAGATTGGATTACCTTCGCCTACTGGACAATAACCCTTTTCATCTGGTGTCAAATTATCAACTTCGCCGCTTACCATATTTATTTTTAGTCTCGTACGAGCACTACTTGTCGCATATATTCCACGAAGAACGCCGCTATGATCTAATATTGCAAAAATGTCGCCATTTGATACTGCTAAAACAATATGTTCTTGGGCAGGCACGGGAGTATAGTTACTTTTTTCTGTTCTCAATCTAATTGGATAACCAGCAGGGAAAATGTATCTTCGAAATTCAAATCGTAGATTCTGATTCGTACGGGGAATAAGCCGAATGTGTCCAAGTTGTCCAAGTGTATATCCAAGAACTATAGGTGAAGGCGGCCACCCAGGAGGTGACCTGGCTTCGACATGAAGAGGAGACTCGTGAAGAGATGTCTGCCCAGATGAATGTCGTGTGTCAGTAGAAGAAGAACCAGGGTTACGCTCCCTATTAGGATTCCATTCGGACTGTAGTGAATCGTTATTTGCTGAAGTTTTAATAAAATTGTTGGGGAAGATAGGGTGACCTTTGCCTACTGGACAATATCGCTTTTCATCTAAGCTCAAACTATCAACTTCGCCGCTTATCATATTAATTTTTAGTCTCGTACGAGCACTATTTGTCGCATATATTCCACGAAGAACACCGCTATGTTCTAATATTGCAAAAATATCGCCATTTGATACTGCTAAAACAATATGTTCTTGGGCTGGCACGGGAGTATAGTTTTTTTTTTCTGTTCTACATCTAATCGGATAACCAGCAGGGAAAACGTATCGTCGAAATTCGAATCGTAGATTCTGATTCGTGCGTGGAATAAGCCGAATGTATCCAAGTTGTCCAAGTGCGTATCCAAGTACTTTAGGAGAAGGAGGCCAACCAGGAGGCGACCTGTCCCTGGCACGATGAGTATGCTCCTCAGGAGCCTGAGGTGTACGACAAGAAGGAGAAGAACGGTAGCGAACCGGGCTGCGAGTGTCAAAGCAATCTCTTCTTGACTGAAAACTTAACTCTGCGAAAAGAAATAGAGGATTTATGTTTGTGTATAGAAAAGTTGTGCCATAAAAATGTCAGGTTAAGAATGGTTGAGGCTCACTGTGTTTGAATTCAATACCATTCATTTTTTTGTCTTCGTTTTTGGAATTCATTCTGATTTCGTTAGAACTCACCTGGCGATTTTATAAGCTTCATAAAATTCTTTTAAATTCTTTTAAATTCAAAACACACAAGTCCGATTATTAACGCACGTTAGTCGCATCTAAATAATTTTTGTACCATTTTGCTTCAGAAATTATTATGATGTTAAAGAACTGTATTTAAAAACAAAGTCTCATTTGCAAATAGCTTCTTGTTTTCTTAAAAATGCAACCATCTTGTGGAAAAAAATCAATTATTTTGTTCAACACTTTTCTCGCTTGATTGCAAATTCAACTCTTTGTCCGTAAGACCAACTGTTTTATAAAAAATAAAAAATCTTTTCAGTTTGATAACTCAACTATCCTCGAATAAATTGGTCTGAGTAAGTTGAAAATTCAACTATTTGTTTAAAAGTTCTATTGTATTGCTAAAAATTAATTTCTTTGTTGTAAGCTTAGTAGTACATTATGGACGAAGGGGAAGAAGGCGGACATTCTTGATACACGTATGTTTTCAGTGAGAGCCGTAGGAGTCGACCTTAGCCGCTTTTCAAGTTTGTTGGTATTTAATGCCTATTATATATATGACGTCGTGATGCCGCCCGAGACGAGAAATACTAAGTCTGGCTTCCACGGTTCCGTTTCGTTTTCTCGAGCCTCGGTTTTTCTGAGGAATGCGAGAGATGTGCCTGTGTGCAGCGGACAGCTTGCTGGAGGTCTAATTTAATTTTACATATTTTAAAGTAGAATTTAAAATATTGTGGTGTCTAATGTCCACGTTTAGTAAACAGAATATATTTGTCGGGATATCTAAAAAATCGAAAGAGCGTATACCTACTAAAATCACTTTAACTACTACATATTTTTTAAGCTATCTGAAATTTGAATGTATAATAAGTAATAAATAAGTCAGTGATAATACTCATATAAACTCATATGATCAGCACACAATTGATTTTGTAACTCACCCTTACGAAGTACATGTATGTATGTTTGTATATTCATGTATGCATATTTGACTATTCATGTATGTATATTTTTATATTCATCTATGTAAACAATTCCATAATTCGGAAATTTAATCTCTTATGGAGTCCTGAAAATAAAAAAAATATAGCAGCTCCAAAATTTATGAATAATTTTTTTAGCATGGAAAAAACTTTCGTATGTTCGAAATGTACTCCCAAATATTGAATAATTCAGCGACTCGTCATTTTTAATGATCTGGTATTCTTAAATTTTTCGCAAGTACATTTTAAACATGAAAAACCTTTTCTATTCTGAAAAAATTATGTGCAGAGCCCCTAGACTTTTTTTAATTTTCAGGTGCTTATACAAAAATTAATTTTTCCTACAGAAACTCAAGAAAAAATTTGAAAAAATTGTGAGAATTAGTCATATTATGCAGATTTAGAAACAAACGTAGCATTTATGGTTTTTCTAAAACTGCTATTAAAAAATTATTTTATTTTTGTTAAGAACAGCGCTTTTACTTAACATGGTAATGAGGCATCACGGAACTAATACCATGTTTAACCTCAGGGAATATATTTGAAGAATCAAATTATAAAAATATCGCCATTAATTAGTCTTTGATTGAAAATTTTATTTTTTATTAAAATTGTTATTTGATATATCTGAAATATTTTGTGAAATTTTGTCAAGCATCATGTGAAAATCCTATTGATATCACCTTAAAATAAGCAAACAAAAAGCTTAAACAATAAATAGTTATTAGGCGCGTGCATATAAGGCAGGGTGAAACTTGCCTCTTGCGATTTAACAAATTCATACTTTTTGAATCATTAATTTAATTGAGTTGAACATTTTTAGAAAACTTATTTGAACCTTAATAACAAAATTTGCCTTAAATTCTATCTCTGCGGTGGTGTGGAAATGAAACCTATTAAAAATCGTGTGGGATTTTCAGACAAACAAGTGCATGAATTTCTGACCTTTCTTATTTTTATTTTGTAAGTGTATTTTAGTCTGCTTTGTGTTCAGGGCAAAATCAGATCCAGAAATTAGACTCTATGGTCAAACTTGATTTGTTAAATTTATTGAAATTTATTTTACAATTATTTGTAATTAATTTCCAATTTAAATTATTTTACACTTACAATAAAATTGTAAAAATAAATATAAGTTTTCTGAGATTCTTGAGAAAATTTCGAAATATTTTTTAAGATTTCAGATATTTTAATTAAAAATTTGTACAACGAAAAAACTATTTTCAACCGAATAGTTTCATTTTCAGGTTCAAAATGTTAATTCTCAAAATAGGTTCGTTATTCATTAAAGTGATACAAAAATTTCCTTAAAAAATTGTATTGTGCTTTTAAAATCATGAGATATGTCTTTATAAAATAAATTTTGTTTAATTTGTTTGAAAATCATGTACAATTAATTTCAAATTACAATTATTTAACAATTAAAATAAAATTGTAAAAAGTAGGTTAGCATATTTTCAGACATTAAAGGTTTTGTAAAGTTTTTATACATTAAGAAAGCATATGAGGTCAAGTTAATAACTTTTTTGCTTTTTTTTTAAATCCCCAAAATTGTGATTAAAGCAAAAAATATATCTGAGGTAAGTATACAGTAAAAATGTTGATTAATTTATTAAATTATAAATAATTATCATTTATTATTATTTTGACTTTGCAATATTTAAAATCAGTTGAGAAATAAAACATAAATAATGAAAAATTAAACTGTAGAATCGGATAGTCTAAAACATTCAAGAAGAATTCCTGAAGTACATAATCATTCAATATCTCGAGACTTCATTACAGGTATTTGAAGTCTTTCTTTAAGGTGTCAATTTTTCAAAACAAAAATCAACTCAATCCTCTTAATAGCCGACGAAAGCGAATCGTCAACTCGTCAAGTCGGGGTCGGGCCTCGGGCGAGCTCGGTTCCGGGCTCGTGCCTCGTGCATTTTCGGCTTTACACGAGGCTGGTCGGCTCACCGACTCTACGCTTGCATGTATTCTCCCAGATGGGAAAGTGATGGGGGCCGAAAAATCCCACCTTGTGGAGTCTCTGTCCTATAGTCCTTTGGGCCCATTAATTTGGGGTGGGGTAGGGGCTGCACAGAGAACAATACAGTAAAACCTTGCCGAAACAAATGTGATGTTTCGCCAAACCAGAGTAGTCACATCCTATGGATTTCGAGTCACTGAATCCGAATTTGCACTCAGAATTCTCAAATTAGCTTTTTGCACTTCCTAACCTCAAAAACATTGTTTTCGTGTTGACTTTTTTGGTGATAGAAAACATTTTATCAAAGAATACAAACTTGTTCGGAAATTCTGAAAGAGAATGAACATTTCGCGTTTCGAAGTACATAGAAATTGTCTATTTCCACAACGCCGACACCCCCTCCCCCTCATTTCCCTTATGGTATGTCGAACTAACCAAGGTTCTCGGATTAGCGAGATAGCTATGTACCTCGCAGCTATGCCCCTCTGTGGAACCGCAGAGGGGCCTTTACTGTGATGCAAGTTAATTTGGGTAATTGCTAGGCCAGGAACAGTCATTTTTGGTCTGCTCCCGGTCTCCCTGTGTCCCCAAAGGTTCCTCCTATCCCTGGTAGTGCCTGGTTCCCATCTTTGGTCCTTCGGCGATTGGAGGGATTCAACCTATTACTCAGGATAGCGTCCTGGCGAATCGTCTGGCACGATCGGCCTCAGGAAGAAGACACAGCGGAAGGTACCAAGGTACCAGCGAGAGGAGGAACCTGTGGGGACACAGAAAGACCAGGAGCAGACCAAAAATGACTGCTCCTGGCCTTACCCAAATTAACTTGCATCACAGTAAAGGCGCCTCTGCGGTTCCACAGAGGACACAGCTGCGAGGCACATAGCTATCTCGCTAATCCGGGAACCTTGGTTAGTTCGATATACCATAAGGGAAATGAGGGGGAGGGGGTGTCGGCGTTGTGGAAATAGACAATTTCTATGTACTTCGAACCGCTAAATGTTCATTCTCTGTCAGAATTTTCGAACAAGTTTGTATTTTTTGATAACATGTTTTCTATCACCAAAAAAGTCAACACGAAAACAATGTTTTTGAGGTTAGGAAGTGAAAAAAGGTAATTTGAGAATTCTGAGTGCAAATTAGATTGCCCAACGGACAATAAAATACCATTTCTATGTATTTCGCGCCGCTGAAACCGAATTCGTGGCCTAAATTAAAAAAAAAAACACGGTTTTTTTTGTTACATACTTTTCAATGAAAAAACAGCAAAAAAACCGATGTTTTTTGAGGTTAGAAAAAAACCTGAGAGTGATGGCGGAATTCTGACTTTGGATTCGGATTCAGCTACCCAAAATCCATAGCATGTGACTATTCTTGTCCGTCGGACAACCTACTTTTTTTTTGTGTGGCTGTGTTTTCGATCTATTTTATCTCCTGCCCAGTCAGCGTCAACAAAGCAATCCAAAATTTCGCTCGTCAAATTTCTTTCAAAAGTCAACTTTAAATCTTTCATCAAATATGAATATTTCAATATTCTTAAAGTATATCTGTAGTGCGTCTCGTCGTAACTATTCTGGAATCAACTGAGATAATTCACACTGTAACTTACATCGGGTCTAGTTCCAGTACTTATGAACAATAATGCTCCTATCAAGTTTCTATACTTGATACCGTTTTATGCTGCCTGCGCGGGTTCTAAACTCAATTTCTGTTCCATAGGAGTTAAATATAATTTCGCATTTACAATATTATACTTTCGCGCTAGAGATTCTATGTACACACTCTGGTATAATTTCATGTTGCCATTTTTACAGTCATAGACTAGTTATTCTTAATTCTTTCATATTGCACGTACAAACAATAGTCGCTTTTACTTTGACTAAATCCTAAATTCCTAATGTAGGTATCAAAACATTTATACTAAGCTCTTGGGCTTTCACGCAAATCGTAAATCGCTTTTTCTAGCTTACACACTCTATCAGTACCATCGTTGTTCCCTACCGGTTGTAGATTTTGCATACACTAAAAGGCTTTCTGGAATTCACCAGGATTTCCAAATATTTTAAGATTTCACAAACACGTCAAATATTGTAAAATTTCAAATTATTGCAGAAGATTTGGAAACGATTTTACAAGTATTTTAAAGAATTTTAAAACTGTTTGAAAGATTCAAAAAATTGGACAAAGGTTTTGTAGATTTTGCTAAATATGCAAAAGATTCCAAAAGTTTTTACTGAAATTTTAAGATATCACATAGTTTTTGCGTATTCTAAAAGAGTTCTAGGAATTCACAAACATTTCTAAATATTCCAAAGGATTTCAAAAAAATTTAGAATATTTTAATATGTGTTAAATTCTCTAAAGTATAAATGATCTGAAAATCTAACTATCTTGTTACATTCCCGTTTTATACATTCTGCTGTTATAATCAGAAAAATAAATTATTAATAAGAAGAAAACAAAATACTTATAGAGTGAAGTGGAATCTTAAAAAAAATCGTAACATAGTCGTGTTTGATATCAAATTCATCAGTAATGGACAAACAAGTATATGTAATCAGATTTCGACTTTAACTATTTATTAAGGAGCGCTAATTAGCATTAGCGCGTCAGACTGGCAAAAGAATGCTCCCGATAGCTGTCCGCTCTGACAGCACACATCTGTCCCATTCCTCGGAAAAATCGCGGCGAGAAACGAGAAAGGACGCCACGAGACGAGGCAAAATGAGACGTGGAATAACGAGACAGCAGGTATGTCTCGTCTCGTGCCGTCTCGTTCCTCGAAAATTATCGCTCGGCGGCAACACTACTATGACGTCATAATTGTTGACGACATAAATATAGAAATAGCCATTATATGAATATCAGCTGAAAAGGGGGACTTTATGTTTGCTCCACAGGCCTGACAAATGGCCGTATTTATGCATGTATTATATAATTTATAATATAAATGATAGATATATTGTAACAGTATATTCACCAATAGAATTAAAGATAACCGCCAGAGTGAAAACGAAAGTATAGACCATCCTCATTTTCGCAATGTAGAGGGAAAACTGACTAATGCTTCAGTGAGTAAGTGGATAAAAAAATGTAACTAAATAATATTCTGTTGCATCATTAGAGTACAAATATATGCGTAAGTAGTCGTTATCTCACATATATGTAAGATGACGACGTTATTAGTTTCAATATTTTCCTTCGGAGATATAATTATTAAGTTGTTATCTCAAATGTATTGGCTTTAATTGGACAAACAGGAGAGTTCCTTGAATCATTTAAAACGACAGACAAAAGTCAACGCGAAGTAAAGAACAAACAGTAACACGATAAAATACGTGTGCTTTATTTTGTACTCTCCAAATCCAATCAAATATTCGAGTTACCTTCAATCCTACACCGCTAGATTGTAAATGTGTAATTTTGCCAACAGATTTACGAATCAAAATTGGTGGATTGTGATAATTTTCAATTTTTTGGTTACATGATTTGAAGTTTGAATACAAGAGAAAATTATTGACATCACGAAATAGTTTTGAATTTGCCGGCAAAAATACTGTAATGCAATTTTTTGGAGAGATAAAATTATTGACCGCAAATTACTCTCTTTTTTCGAAGTTGCTCTCAAAATTACTTGCAATTGAAAAAATGGAAAGCAGGTAATTTTGGCAGAAAATTCAGCGAGGAGCATCAAATATGAAATTATTAACTACGCCGATTTTTTTTATTGTCAGGGAGATATTTTTGAAAATGAAACTCTTTTTATTCCATAAGTAATAATTTTGTAACTATATTTTATGCAAAAAGCAGAGCTGAAGTTTTTATGAACATAATCATCTTCATTTATGCTGACGATATTTTTGTGATCAGCCAGCTTTGTCAAAAGTTTCTCCAAGAGCAATTTGCGCAATCGAGAGATCCGTTTCAGAGTTACGACGGTGATGGCGCTGAAGTTTGAGCATTCATCTCGTTGATGGCGATTGGTATGTCTGACTCTGATATATGCCCGCGATTTCCAAACGCTAAAACTGTGTTTTCACATTTTTATTGGAATGAGAAGGTATTGATTTTATGTGAAAATCTAATTTTGCGGATTTCATCGAATGTCGACGTTTTCGGACACAATAATTGAGAAAAAATAGATTTTTTATAACACATGCTTGATTTCAGCCCTTTTCGACGCCTATGAAGCGGGGCTAAAGCTCTAGTTTTTACTCCCTAGGGAGTGAAAAGTACTTTTTACTCCCTAGAGACTGAAAAGTGACGTCAGAGGTGAACAATGAAAATTATATATCTATGAGCTCGCATTTTACTATTATCAGTCCATTCATCGTAAAAACTGTGAGGAAACTTTGGTTGTAGAGAATAGAATTTTGCTGCTATTTATGGTAAGTTACCATATATAACTGATTAAATTACCTTAAATTACCGAACATTTTCATAAATTTCTGGAATTTTTAAAAATGAATTTCGGGTAACTTAGGGTAGGTTATCATATTTAGTTGTAAAATTACCATAAATTACCGAAAATTACCATGAATTTCCGGAAATGTATGGACATTTTTAAAAATGAATTTTGGGTAATTTACCACATTTGCCGGTAAGATTACCATTAATGACCAAACATTTTCATGAATTTCCGGAAATTTATGGAAATGTTAAAAAATGAACTTTGGGTCATTTATGGTAATTTACCATATTTGCCTGTAAAATTACTATAAACGACCGAAAATTGTCGTAAATTTCCGGAAATTTATCAAAATTTAAGAAAATACATATTGGATAATTTATGGTATGTCACCATATTGACCTGTGAAATTAACATAAATGTTCGAAAATGTATAGACATTTTTTAATTGAATTTTTGGAAATTTATGGCAAGTTACCATAAATGAACTCTAAAGATATCGCAAAATACCAAAAATTCCCGACAATTTTCTTATTCAATTTTTGATCATTTGTACTAAGTTAACATAAATTTCTTGATTCTTTATTCAAAATCTAATATGGACTAAAATCCTGACTGTATTTCGAGAAATGTCTGAAATCATCCATTTTTTATAAAAAATATCGTATGCACCAACCCAGCGGACAAGTTCTGTAAATATTACATAACGAAATAGAACATTTATACATAAAATTGTTACAATCGTGTGCCATAACAATTACAGAACATAAAGGTCACATTTTTCTGTAACGCAGTTACTGTAAGGATACGTAACAGTTCTGGAATTCTGTAATGTAACCAATACAGAACAGAGTGATATAACTGTTATGTCTCTAGAATGTCAGACGTGTTCCAAGAAAGAAACATAAGGGTCACACTGTTCTGTAACGATTTTAGACAAGAGTTGTGCCGATGGTCGGGCCAAACGAGAAGAAAATATTTTATTTTATAACTTTCTTTTTAAGGTTATAGCCGGGTAATCATGCAAAAAATGCCCCTAAATGGAATCAAATGTTGAGTCAGGTACTTGAAAGCATGCAATCAAAGAAAATTTTTCCTTCAATTTGAAACCGTTAGCCGCCATATTGGATGAGATAGATGGTGTAACGTCCATTTTATTTTTTTTTCTCTGTTTCTATCATTAGAAAAAATCTGGAAAAATCACATGAATTCTTTCAATCATTCTCAACGTACATGATTATCCAAAAATATTTTGGCGGAAAATTCAAACGCAACCAAATTTTCAAAACTTTTTATGAATTTCTTTGTGCGATAAAACTCAAGTACTATCTCAGTTTTTTTGCCACAGAATAGTATCCCACAATAGTAACCCACAGATTACGTCTTTTCAGTTTCAATTTTCTCCATTAGTTCAGTGTAAGTCACAACATGAGTTGAAATTAAGAAACAAAATCTGAGAAATTCTCGGCTATCACCGCTTTCGCGTTCGACAGCAGTAATCGCCGACCGAAAATTAAAGTTTCAGACTTGGACAAAAAAAGACTATTTAGCTTATGATCGATATTTGTCGAGAATCATCAGACAGGCAGAAATTTTGGGGAGTGTTCAAAAGCAAAATGTGTGACTGTGGTAAATGAGGACAGTGACTCGAGACATCAAAATATCTCAAGAAATACGCATCCTATGAAAAAATATCCGAAATAAAAACTTTTTATTTTCGAGGAGGAAAGGCGACTTTAAACAAATTGAGCCCACCCCACCCCCCAGGAGGCAAGGGGGGGGAGGAACTTTGTAATTTCAAATGGGAAACCCAATTTTTTTTCACAGATTTAGATTCTCCTTCATGAAATACGTAAGTTTTATTCAACATTTTTTCTTCGATTCGCGAAAAAAAAACCACCCCCAATGTCTCCTAGAAGTAGGGGGGAGGGTAAATTTTGTTTAAAATCGCTTTTCTCCTCGAAAATAAAAAGTTTTTATCACGGATATTTTTTTCATAAGATGCGTATGATTTTAAGATATTTCGATGTTTTAAGTTAAAAAAAACACCCCGTATATAATGTATCTAATAATGTATAAATAAATTTATATAATTGTATTATATGAATACCTTCAGGTATTAGTGGGCCTCAGGACTTGGAATATGTCAAAATTACAGTTTTCAACTTTTTACACTAACATCCCCTAAATTTAAAAATCTGAAAAAATTTACAATAATAGCTCTTTGGGTTACTATTCTGTGGTAAAAAACTGAGTTGGTACTTGAGTTTCATCACACGCTAAAGAAACAAAAAAAATTTTGAAATTTTGTTTGAGTTTGTATTTCCAGCCAAATTTTGTTCGAAAAACTTATGCACATTGAGAATGGTCAAAGAAAGCACTGTGAATATTTTCCGATTTTTTCTAATGATTGAAACAGAGAAAAAAAATAAAATAAAATGAACCTTACCCCCTCTAACTCATTTAATATGGCGGCTAACGGTTTGAAATTATCGAAAAAAATTTTGTTGATTGCATGCTTTCAAATGGCTGACTCAACATTGGATTCCCTTTGGGGTAATTTTTTGCATGTTTACCCGGCTATAACCTATGCACCTTAAAATATTTATTAACCAATCTTCGCATAATATGTCTCAACTAAAAAAATAATAAATATATTTCTGAGATGA
>CAKNWT010000106.1:0-17028 GCA_932066315.1 Andricus coriarius | reverse complement strand
TGAGAAGATACCTGGATAAGAAGAGGTTAGAGCTGAATGCGGAAAAGTCTAAGGTTATGGTGTTCAGAAAAGGAGGTGGGAGGAATAAGGGAGGGGAGTGGAAGTGGAAGGGAGAGGCGGTGCAGGAGGTGAAAGATTTTGTGTACCTGGGCTTCGTGTTTCGGAGGAATGGGGGAGTAGATGGTCACATAAAAGAGAGAGTGAGGAGGGCAAATGTGGTGATGAGGCAGGTCTGGGGGTTGGAAAAGAAATTATTCGCAGATGATTTTGAAAGAAGAATGAAATTGTTTGACTTGCTAGTGATGAGTGTGCTATTGTATGGCGTAGAGGTATGGGGGTGGATAGAAAGTGAAGTGGTAAATAGGACTCAGGAGAGGTATGTCAAGTGGACATTGGGGTTGGCAAGGAACACGCCTAATTATATTGTCAGGAGGGAGACGGGAAGAACGAGTTTAGGGATTCTAGCGGGGAGTCGGTCGTGTAAATATGAGGAGAAATTTTTGGAAGAGGGGAGAAGTAAGCTGTTTAGGGAGTGTTGGTGGGAAAAGGAGAACAGTAGATGGGGTGGAAGGATGAAGGCTGAAAGGGAAAGGTATTTTCGAACGAATGGACTACAGATGGATGAAGTGAGAAGCGTGCATGAGGAAGGAAGGAAGATGTTTGAGTTGGTTAAAAAAAACGGCATGGAGAGAGAGAAGGCAGCAGGGGAAGCGAGAATAAGAGAGTCAAGGTTTAACGGGAACTATGTGGATAATGCCAAGGGCAAGAGCGCAATATTTGTGTGAGAAAGGAGAGAAAGGAAGTCAGGAGCTTATAGCGAGGATGAGGTGTGGGTGCATGGAGGATTTTAATAGGTTCTGGCTCACGAGCGAAAAGAGGATATGTGAACTATGTGGGAAGGTGTATGCAAAAGTGGACCACTGGTTAGAGGAGTGTGTAGAGGTGGAAAGTAGTAAAATGAGCATGGAGGTATTGATGCATGAAAGGGGGGACAAGAGGGCAGTAGCATGGGTGAAGGGAGCGTTGGGTAGGATGGAGAAGAAGAGAAGGAAGGAGGAAGAGGGATGGAGGAGGAAAAATTGTAAATAGGAGATGAAGTAGATATAAGTAGTATGTAAATATTGTAAATAGTATATAAGCATTAGGTAGTGGACGCGGAAGCGAGAGACTAGGGACATGCGAGCGAGGCGAAGCGAGAAAGGCAAGGCGATAATAGTGTGCGGTCCTGAATATAAGGTATGGATGGATGTTAGTTTTAAGGCTTAGTTTTAAGGGAAATTATGTAAAAATAAGGAAATTGTAAGCAACAACTTAACTTCTTAACATTTTTTCCTGTATCTCCTACTTTTGCTGCAAAATGTAATTTTGTATTAAAAAAAAAAAATTCACGAATAAAACAGAAACTCTTATAAAAAAAATGGTCTGATGTGAGTTTGTATACATTTTCGAGATGAACAATTTTAGTTTCTAACATTTTTTTTCGCATCTCATAGTTTTGCTGCAAAATGGATTTTTCTCTTTTTTAGAAAGTATTTTCTACACAATTGATGAAATGAAATTACAACAAAGAAGTTAAGCTTTTGAGCGTGTATTCGAATTTTTTATCAAAAAGCTTAGTTCACTACCAAAAAGGAGAATTCAAAGAATTTCAACTTCAACCTTCAAGAAGTCAATTTTTTACAAATCAATAGAAAAAGTCACACGGCCCTAGCCCGGCACCTTTTCTCAGAGATTTTCCTTTTCAATATGTTTACATACTGAGCAAAGTTTTATTTCAAAAAATCAATTTTGTATGTTTGAAGAGGATTTTGACTAAAATGAAGTCTACAGTGGTTTTATTTCAAAAGCAAAGTAAGGCACGCATACTTCTAAACCTTATGTGTTCAAGTAGGTTAGAATATTTGATCTGAATTGGAAAAAACAAAATCAACCACTCGTATTTTAGCATGTTATTGCTTGTCCTTTACTTTACACTAGAACATACGGCGCGATATGCGCGCGGAAATTCTCTTATTACGTGACTTAAATATACTCAAATTTAAATCCATTCAAATGCGATATAAGATTTATTAAAATATTTTTCACTGAATTTTTAAATACAATTATTCATAAAATATAGCCAAATTAGAAGCAATATGCCACCTGTTGAAAATATACAAATACAAAATAAATATAATTAGAAGCATGTATCATTTAAATGAAGCTCCATTTCTAAGGCTAAATACTTATTGGAAATATCGAATCTAATTATTTGCATCTCGAATTTAAATTAAATTTTCGTCTATGGTAGACATTTCATTATATATGACATTATATCAAACGTTTCGAATATATCGAGACATGGAGTTTTCTAATTATGCAAAAATCTCTTGAAAAATGTAATTTTTGATATTCTTGTCATTTTGCATGGCGTCTCTACTTAAATAAACTCTCCATGAATCCCAAGATCTAACTCTTGAAAAAGCCACATACAGCTGTCCGTGATTGAAAAGATCTTTTTTCAGATCAATTCCAATTCGATGAAATGTTTGACCTTGTGATTTGTGGATTGTCATTGCAAATGCTACTTTCACTGGAAAATGTCTCCTTTTGAATGAAAACGGATAAGTATTTTCACAGTACAGTGTTATCCGACTAAGATAAGCGATCTCGCCCGCTCTACTGCCTGTCAAAATTTCACATCGCAAAACGTTGGGAGAAAATTCGAATACGAGCAATATAGTCCCATTGCAAAGCCATTCACTTATGCTTAAATTTCTTAACAGCATTATCACTGCGTATTTTCTCAATCGCAATTCATGAGGCGGCACGCTCGGAGGATTTAAAGTATTCAAATATTCCGTCAGTATGGCATCATGCTTAATGTCTCCTTCATCGGACATTGTTTTCGTACTACCTATACTGGTGTAAATATGTTATCTTTCTTCATCAAGTAAATTAATGACTTTGCGATTAATCTCATCAATATCTATATTTCTTGTGGAAAGTATAGCGTGTTTTGACGCAAATCTGTATTGTTTGTTTTTGATCGTATCGCCATATATGTATCTGAAACTAAGTCAGAATTAATATTCGCAATACATCTATCGGGAATCTTAATATTTTCCGAATGGTCATTCAAAGTACCATTGATGAGTTGACCGTTTCACTGCGAGTTGCTCGTTCATTTACGGGCAGCAATTGCCTGAAGTCACCACACAAAACAACAATCTTGCCGTCAAATGGCAAATCATTAAACATGAAATCACGCAATGCTCTGTCCATGACTTAGAGCGCAAAACGTGGTTTTGCGCTCATCCCAAATGAATACGTCTACTTCTTACAATCTTTTTCCTTCTTTTGATTGAGCTGAAATGTTGGAAGTCGAGTCCGCAAATAGAGCTGTTATTTGTTTAATTTCCGGAAATTTCTATAGATCTTAATCTTATTTTTCTAAAATTTCTTTTATTTAAGGATAAGCCCTCATTATGCCAGTTGAATGTCCGAATCGTCTGATGTAATCTTCTGATTAAGCGTTTTTGAATTCATCCCAAAGATCTCTTGGGTGAACATGTTGCCAATGAATAAGGATACGTACAAAAGGACTGCAAAGTTGTCTCGGCATCATCCATGACTTAGCTTCATTAATTGCTCGATTCCATTTAGCATCGTCTTCTATGAGACCTCTTGCTAAACACGCAGCGGTGAAAGTTTGATGAATTTCACCGTTCACAGTTCTCAAATCTTCGTAACTGGTTGCTGCTTTCACATTCAATCACAAGATACGGAGACTGAAAAGTTCAGTTTGAGCAGGACTGACGGAATACATGCGGCCAATTACGTTGTGAAACCTTTTGCGTTTTCCTCATCGATTGACATTTGTCCATCGACAACAATTACTTTCTTGAACACGTAATGTCGAGGAATATCCGAGTACAAGTATTGTTTAGCATCATCGTCTCGGTACGACAACTGTAGCTAATCAAGAAGCATTGTTGAGTTTTGTAAAGCAGATCTTATTTCGGCATCATCAAGATCATTCTTGATAATAACGCTTTGCTGGCTTGGCAGATAAACAGGCAAACGTGTAATGGCATGACTTTTCTTTTGCAAAGGTTTGCTGAGAATGCGCCAACATCCTTCCACAGGACCTACATATCGAGCTTTATTATAATCACAAATCTCATCATGGTCGATTCTTTTTCGAAGGCATCATTCTCGATAGCGACTGATGCAACACCATTGCCTTTATAAATGTACTTGTATATGTACTTAACAGCATTGAATGCCGAAACAACGTCCACATTAACATAGCAATTGAAAACAGTGGATCAAGTAGAAGAATATGGAAAACATTTTCATTGTCAACTACAAAACTCTGATTTTTCTCATAAAGAATGCAAGTATCCCTCCGACGATACTGTGGATAACCATTTTTATTCATGGTCGGTTCTTGTTGAAAAGGTTTTGGAAAACGCTCTTAACATTTTTCGTTCACTTTAGATCAATCAGCGCATGAACCATGAATCATATGCTTCATTACAATGTCATGCAATTTTTTATTCCGATTCGGATTGGGGATTTCAGCTGAAACGAATTGATCCACAGTGTTGGGATTCGTTATTTTGGAATTTTGTTTGAGCATTACCAACATATGAACAATAAGATCAATCAAATAATCCTACTTCATATTGAATACTCTTGTGCATACATCTGCTCTACCAGCAGCTCTTTGACCAGGAAGTAAGTTTTGCACACGATTGACACCCGAAAAAGCTTTAATTTTTAAATTTTAATTTATCAGGAAGTAAGTTGTTTACAATATCAGTCCACGTAGGATTGCACGTCATCGTAATGAATATATCAGGTTTTCCCAATTTCCGGACGATGGCCATTGAATCTTGGTAATGTTGCATCATGTTACGTAACGATCCTATGAACGATGAAGGTGAAATTGTCACTCGTCCGATACCTCCACCAGTGTCATCTGCAGTTTTTTGCAAATATTTATTCAAACCCTGATATGACTCAGCTCCCAACTGTTTTTGATTGAATTTCAAATAATTAATCCGGTCTTTTTCAATCTTTACGTAATTGTCCACATCCCGTTGTTATCAACAATTATTGAATCTTTTTTGTGAATCATAATTGAAATATTGTGTTCAAAAATTAATCTGACTAACGTAAATTAATGTTCGCAGATAGTACTTGTTTCAGTCTTTTTATTTAATCAAATGGTAGTTTTTTTTTATTTGATATTTTCAAATTTCGCGGACTTTTACATTGCTATATTCATTCTTAGAGGCAACCAATAAGAGTGCAGTAAAATATCTAACGTTAGCTCACTTCTCTCGTTCACATCGATTTGATTGATATGGAATTACACTAGAGTCCCGCTTTATCATCCGTATCGGGGGTACCCTCAATGGCCTCGATGATAAATCAGGGCTCTCTAAACCGTTCTTCTTCTCCTTCTTGCTCGTGGCTTCTTATAGTGCCGAGCCGTAAACATCGCAAGGCCGCTGACCTTTCAAGCGCATCTCCCTCGCCCCCTTGTACTACCTGTTTTGATATATCGGGAACTGATAAAGTGGGACTCCAGTATATTTATTTTAATTACAAGAAATGTTTCTAATACCTATTTTGAATTGCGCGCCAACTGCGGTCAACCAGCGCGCGGCCCCAACGTAATTGCAGTAGCTCAGGGAGCCAACATTGGCTTTACTGCAGACACTGCACACACACACGCGGGCACTTTCTCTCTCTCTTGTAAATCATAATTACCATATTGTATTAAAAAATCAATCTGACTAACGTAAATTAATTTTCGTACATAGTGATTGATAGTCATTTTATTTTATTAAATGGTAGTTTTTTTTTCATTTTATATTTTCAAATTTCGCCGTCTTTTACATTGCTATATTCGATTCTTAGAGTCAAACAATAAGAGTGCAGTAAAAGATCTAACGTTAGTTCACTTCTCTTGTTCACATCGATTTTATTGATATGGATTCACTTTTCTCTGTAGTTTTAAATGATTCAAAGAACTTTCCTGTTTACCAATTTTTTTTCCATAGTTTATAACAAATTAAGACCAATGCTTTTCATTTGAGATGAAAATTTGACAATTATATCTTCGAAAAACAATCTTGAAACTAATAATGTTGTCATCTCACATATACGAGAGATAACGACTCCTTACGTATATATTTGTACTCGAATGGTGCAATAGAATATGTGAAATCTTGAAATTTCTGTGAAAGCTTCTGGAATCTTTTTAAATTTTTTAATATACTTACATGCATAATATACTACTAAGCTTACAACAAACATATTACCTTTTAGCAATACAATAGAATTTTCAACCAAATAGTTGAATGGTCAGCCTACAAAGACGAACTTATTCGAGGATAGTCAAATTATCAAACTGAAAAGCTCAATTTAGAAAAATATCATTTTCAACCCATAAAGATGTAGTTTCGGCCAGATAGTAGAACATAAAGAAATTAATTTTGTGATTTTTCACCAAACAGTTGGCCTACCGAACAAAGAGTTGGATTCGCAATCAAGGTAGAAAAATGTTGAACGAGTTTTTATTTTTAAATACAGTTACATTAATAAACGGACTTATGTTGTTTTTAATTTTTGAAGAATTGCATGAAGTTTATAAGAACTCCAGGTGATTCTTAACGAATTCGGAACAAATTTCAAAAATGAAAACAAAACAATGAGTTGTGTTAAATTCAAACACAGTGAACCTAACTTATTTTGAACCTGACATTCTTATGGCACAATTTTTCTTTAATTATATATGAAATATACATATATACATATTTATGATTTTAAAGTATGTTATACCAAAAACGAGAATAAAGTATCAAGCTCTTTTTGAAGTTTTTTTAAACAAGAAACAGTAATCGTCTATTTCTTTTTGCAGAGTTAAGTTCGCAGTCAAGCAGAGATACGCACTTGGAAAATTGGATATATTCGACTAATTCCCCGCACAAATCAAAACCTACGATTCGAATTTAGATGATACGTTTTTCCTGTTGGTTATCCAATTAGATTGCTACGGAAGCCGAGCTATATTCCCGTGCCGTACCAAGAACATATTGTATTATCAACATCAAATGGTGACGTTTTTGCAATATTGCATTATAGGGGATTCTTCGTTCAATTTGTACAACAAATAATGCTGAATCGAGAATCAAACTAATTTGATAAGCGGTGCAGTTTATATTTCGACCCCAGATGAAATTCGAGATTGTCCAGTAGGCGACAAGTACCCAATCTTCCTCCGTAATTTTATTAAAGCAACATTCACCTGACCGGACTTCACCTCAGGAGCTGTCTCTTCTTGCCAGGTCCAGGTCCTCTCCAGGAAGGCCTCTTTCTGTTTCAGTACTTGTATATGCAATAGAAAAACTTGGATATGTTCGGCTTATTCCTTGCACAGAGCAGAACCAGCGATTTGAATTTCGAAGATACGTTTTTCCTGCTAATTACCCAATTCGAATGCAAAACGATCATACGAACTATGTGCTTGGGCCAAACCAAGAATATATTGTATTCTCAACATCCAGTGGTGTCGTTTTTGCAATATTGGATTATAGTGGGACTCTTTATGGAATATATAGGACAAATGAAAATAATTCGCAAATACAAATAAATATAATAAGCCGCGCACTTGACAATTTAACTGCAGATGAAATAAGGTGTTGTCCAGTAGACAAAAATCACCCAATCTTCCCCAACAGTTTTATTGATGCTTCTGCAAATTACGATTCATTAGAGCCAGAATGAAATCCCAATGGCAGACGCTTTTCTCAGTAGCCTCTTCTTCATGCCATGTCCAGTTCGTCTCCTGGCAGGACTCCTTCTCATGAAGTTCTAGGATATGCACTTGGTCAACTTGGATATATTCGGCTGATTCCCGAGCCAAATCGGAACCGGAAATTCGAGTTTCGAAGATACTATGTTCCCGCCGATAAAGAAATAGATTGCTGGTAGGAAATGGTAAATTTGTATCACGCTGTAACATTATCAAATATTCTCTAACCGGGGATCGCTTTTGTGTTCATCAATATTCACAATTTAATTATGCAGTTGGCTGATTTTCGTTAAAGGTCTTAATTTTAGTGAAAATTATACTAATTTTTAGTTATGGTAAGGTTGCATTTCAAACTTATCTCAATTATTTTTATTTTCATCAAGGCATCTGTTCGATTTGCGTTTACTTTTTCCTGTCCAGTGAATTGCAACCAACTATATGAGTTGATTCCTATACTGATAGGATATTAAAACTAGCCCTAAACATTTGATAACTAAATTTGAAAGTTAAATTGAGAACAGTTCAGTAAGATTAATTCTTACGATAAAAATTCACAATAAAATTTTAATCGTTTTTTGACAATAAAAGTAATGGATTGTGGATTCACTCGAGGGCGAGATGATTGCGTACTATTCTGATTTGAAATTAATTTTGGAAAAAGATGATTTTTTCATAACTTGGATTCTCCTTCCTTTCTTATTTTTAGTGATTCAGATACCAAAACTTTGTTTGCACAACGAGGTTTCTTTATCGTTAGATAAAGTGCAAAGTTGTTACAATAAATGTTGCACGCACTACTTTTTCATTTATTTAATTCCCTACACTAAAATGCAAACATGCACAACGAGATATCTTTATTTTAAGATAAAGTGCAAAGTCGTTACAATCATTGCATAAAAAAATGAAAATAAATGTGAAACCCAAAAACTCACGTCTAATTACTCGAATTCTAACGAATTCGGATAATTTAGTGGACGGTACCGATACTGGGATCGATATATAAAGTGAATTGGTCCGACGCTATCCCCACTTATTAGCCGATGGCGCGCGCAATCGATCGTATGATCGAATGATTTCGTGAATCATCCCTTCGTTCCACCTGCTTTTCCACTTTTGAGACAGAGGCTAATCAATATAAATATCCACCCGTAGCTTTAGGATTCAATTCTAAATATGAAAATAGAACAGACGGTCTCAACGCCAAACCAAGAACATATTGTGTTATCAACATCCAATGGTGACGTTTTTGTAATACTGAAGTATCCTGCTCTATAAATCCAAATTAGTAGAAATTTTACTAATGCAATTAGTAGCATTGTATCTGACTGTTAAATGAGTAATTTTATCAGTTTTTACTAAATGAAATGGTAAGATTTATGTTACTAAATGAATTAGTAAGAGTATTTTACTAATCCGCTCAGTAGTGCCGACTTACTAATTCAATGAGTAGCAATGAAATGCTATGGAAACATAAGTTTTTAAATACTTTCTGCTGGTTTTTGAGTTTTACTTTTTAATAAAATAATTATATTTTAAACCAAATAGTATGATTTTCAACTAGAATTACGAAACTTCAATATTAAAATTTAATTATTAACCTAAAATTTCACGTTTCAACCAAGAAGTTGAGTTGTCAATGAAAAAAGACTCATTCTCGATGAAAAATGTAGTTGATATTTGAAAAAAAAGATTTTAATTTAACAAAAAACCATTGAATTCAACAAAAAAATACCAATTTTCAACCAAATAGTTTAATTTTTAAGCCGAAAACACGAATTTTCAGAAGAAAGATGAATTTTTAATCCAAAAGGCTGAATTTTTGTAACCGAAAAGGCGAATATTCAACATATTTGTTTAGTTTTTAATAAAATAATTAAATTTTGTAAAAATAGTTGAATTTAAAAAAAAAATAATTTAATTTTTAACAAAATAATTTAATTAAAAAAAACAACTACATTTCTGATAAAATAATTAAATGCTCCACAAAATAGTTGAATTTCCAACTAAAATGATGAACCTCTAATAGAAAATATTATTCTTTAACCAAAACTTTCAACTTTTTTATTTTTTTTTATTTTGAATGTTATTTTTTACGATTTAAACAAAAAATAAGCGTCCTATCAAAAATTTGTAGCTGTTTTTTTGATGAGCAGTTTCTGTCTATTCATTTTTTCTCATAGCTTGTGCCGTTTGTCCGAAAATTTAATTTTTAAATTTTCTATATTGTTTTCCACGAATAAAATAAAAGTTACGCGTCCTATCAAAAAATTATTTATAAAAAATTGGTAGATCTTTTTTTCTGATCTTTTTTTTCTGATCCCTTAAATATTTTAATGATATCAAACTTATTCATTAGTTTTGTGAATTAATTTTTTGTTGAAAATTCATATTCGCGGGTTGAAGATTCAACTGTTTTGTAGAAAATTTCGTTTTTTTTTTGTTTAAAATTCAACAATTTGGTACAAAATTAAACGATATTTTCGAAAATTAACTTCTTTAAGGTCAATTCATATTTTCAATAGACAATGCAACTACTTTGGTAAAAGATGAAGGTATCTGGTTTGAAATTAAATTATTTACTTGCAAATTAACCTATTTTTTTAGAAATTCGTTTTTCAGGGTAAATATTATAATTTTTTTTTTAATCTGCAAATGTAGCTATTTCATTTTTGGTTGAAAATTTTTCCCTTGTAAGATCAAAGTTCTAGTATTTGGTAGAAAATTGATGTACTTTGTGAAAATTCATCAGTTTTTCACCAAAAACGATGAATTCTTAATAAAATACATCAATCTGTAATCAAATATTTCAATTTTCAAACAAGAAGAATAATTTTTTGCCAGAGAAGACGAATTTTAAAGAAAATACAAACATTTTTAGCCATATAGTGGAATTTTCAACCAAGAAAATTAATTTTCAATAAAGAAAATAAATTTTCTACAAAAAAGTCTAATATCATAGTAAGTAGTTAAATTTTTAAACCGCGAATATGAATTTTCAAAAAAAAAAAATAATTTACAACTAATCACATGAAGTTTAAACAAATTATTAAATTTTTCAGTTAAAAAATTTAACTTTTAACAAAAAAGTCGAATTTTTAACTAAAATTAATAATCTTTAACCATGAAAGTGAATTTTTAAGAAAGCAGTTAAACTTTTAAGCAAGAACTTAAATTTTTAACCTAAAGAGATTTGATATTTCATCACAAAAAGATTTCAATTTGAAATAAAAAACAGTTGGATAAACCTAACAAAGACGAATTATCAATAAAATACATAAGTAAATAAATATACTTGACACGAAAATTCGAACTTTCTACAAAACAATTAAATTTTCAACTCGAAAATGTGAATTTTCAAAAAAAAAAAGTTATTTTCGAACCATGACAGATTAACTTTTAACCAGACAGTTGCATTTATAATAAAAGAAGATCAACCTTATACAGAAAAAGATGAATTTTAAAACCAAAAAGATGAACGTTTACCAATGTAGCTGAAATTTTAATCAAATAAAAATTTTTCGTTCAAGAAAGAAACAAAATTGCACTCGAATTGTTGAATTTTCAAACCAATAAGATGAATTTTTTGACAGAAAATAATTTTCAATAAAAAAGTTCATTTTCAACCGGTAAGTTGAATTTTCAACAAAATAGTTAAATTTTCAGTTGGAAAAATGAATTTCTAACCACAAGAAAATTAATTTTCATCTAAAATTATGAATCTTTTAACAACAAAGAAATAACTTTTATTAAAGTACTTCAACTTTCAACCAAAAAGTTGCGTTTTCAACTTAAAGAGATAAATTTTCAACAAAAAGTGTAATAATCGATATTTAAAAAAAAAGATTTCTTTGTAAGTAGCATTTTTAGCCAAAAAAACTTTTTCTGTCAAAAAAGTTAAATTTTCAATTACTACCAAACAGTTTCATTGTGTACCAAATAGTTGAATTTTTTACTATATTTAAATTTTATTTTCAACTATCAGTTGAATTTACAGCAAAAAATTTTTCAATTTTCAGTCGAAAAAATTAATTTTTAACCCAAAAAAAAAATTTGCACTAAAATGATTATTTTTTAAATAAAAAATGCACTGTTAAGAAAGTACTTCAACTTTCCACCATGAAGTTGAATTTTCAACCTAAAAAGATTAATTTCCAAGGAAAAATGTAATAGTAGATATATCAAACAAAAACATTTTAAGTAAAAATAAAAAACAGTTACATTTTTAACCAAGAAATTAATTTTTTTACTTAAACAGATGAATCTTCAGCAAAATACGTTAATTTTCGACCAGATAGATGAATTTTCTACTGTTTTAAACTATTGAAGCTTGCAATTTTGAAAAAAAACATTTGAGAACTGAGAACTCCTGCCATTAGAAATGTTTCAATTTTAAACGATTGCTTTGAGAAAAACTACTGAGAAAAATGAAAAGTCGATTAGCTGCAATTTTATTAAAAAAGTCACTTTTTTTTAAGTAATAAGAAAAACTTGCACGATCTAGCCCTGCAACTTTTTCAAAGATTTTGCCTATTAATATTTTTATTAATAGGCTTTTGTAAATCTAATATTTAAACGCTATAACATCGTATGAATAATTCCATGTTTCATTATATTGTTCAGAATTCGTCAGAGAATAAGATTCAATCCTAAATTTTGAGCTTGAATAATTTTATGCCACTCTTATTGGCCCCCAAAGAAAACCCAATACGTGACAAATTTTAATTTCACGTAATATTGCGGTTTATTGGCGCTTTTTACAAGTTTTTTGAAAATAAATATTCGTTCATCGGTAATGTAAGAATACAGAGTCATTTGATTACAAGTATTTAATTCTTTAAACAATTTTAATTTGTTTAAATATTTGTTTCTTCAGGTAACTTGCGAAATTAACGTAATCTCTAGACTTCATGAGTTACTCAATCAAGGATAACAATAAAATAATTTGTTTAAATAACTTTTGAATGGGTATTCACATTTTTAATCAAAAAGATTAGTTTACTACCGATAAAGAAGAACTTGCAACAAAATATATGTAACAAAATTGTTAAAATTTTTACTAAAAAAGATTGATTTTCAACCGAACACGTGGGTACTCAATTAATAAAATTCAGTTTTGACAAAGAATTTCAAATAAGTCTAAAAAGACACACGATTCTAGCCGGGTACCTTTTGTCAAAGATTTTTCTTTTCAATATTTTTACATACTGAACGAAGTTTTATTTAAAAAAATCAATCTTTTATGTTTGAAGGGCATTCTAACTAAAATGAAGTCTATAGTGGTTTTATTTTAAAAGTAAACTAAGGCACGCATCTTTTTAAATCTGATGTAATCAAGTAGGTTAGAATATTTGATTTGATTTGGAAATAACAAAATAAACCACACGTATTTTATCATGTTATTGTTTGTTCTTTATTTCATATTAAGTTTTCTCTATAGCTTCAAATGATTCAAAGAACTTTTCTGTTTACAAATTTTGTATTTGTTACATACATAGTTTATAACAAACTAAAACCAATGCCTTTCACTTGAGATCAAAATTTGATAATTATATCTTCGAAGGACAATCTTGAAACTAATAATTTTCGCATCTCACATATATGGGAGATGACGACTACTTCCGTATATATTTGTACACTGATGATGCAATAAACTATACTTTAGTTACATTTGTTGATCCACTTATTCACTGAAAAATTAATCAATTTTTCCTCTACATTGCGAAAATAAGGATGGTCTATACTTTCGTCTTCATTCTGACGGTCATCTTTAATTCTATTGGTGAATATACTAATATACTAATGTAATCTACGTTAAATATTGAAATTTCTGTTAAAACATTTGAAATCTTTTTAAATTTTTGAATATTAATTATTAACTTCAAAAGCGGCTCTTAAAGTTGGCTCTCCCTGAAAACATGCATGTATCAATAATTTTCCTCTTCTACCCCTTTGTGCACAATATACTACTAACCTTACAACAAACAAATTACTTTTTAGCAATACAATAGAATTTTTAACCAAATAGCTGAATGTTCAGCCTACAAAGACGAATTTATCATAGGCATTAATAATCGGACTTATGTTCTTTTGAATTTAAAATAATTTCAAAGAAATCCACGTGATTTTTAACGAATTCAGAATAAATTCCAAAACTAAAGACAAAACAATGAGTTGTGTTAAACTCAAACACAGTGAGCCTCAACCGTTTTTAACCTGACATTTTTATGGCACATCTTTTCTTTACAGAATCCTTTACTTATGATTTTAAAGTAGGTTATACCAAAAACGAGAATAAAGTATTAAGCTCTTTTTGAAGTTTGTTCAACAAGAAACATTAATCCTCTATTTCTCTTCGCAGAGCTAAGTTCGCAGTCAAGAAGAGATAGCCTTGACACTCCCCATCCGGTTGACTGTCGCTCTTCTCCTTCGCGTCGTATACTTCAGGCCCGTGAGGAGCTTCCTCTTCCTGACAGGGACAGGTCGCCTCCTGGCAGGCCTCCTTTTCCTAAAGTACTTGGATACGCAATTGCACAACTTGGATATATTCGACTTATTCCTCGCACAAATCAGAATCTACGATTCGAATTTCGAAGATACGTTTTTCCTGTTGGTTATCCAATCAGATTGCGACGAGTACCGCGCTATATTCCTGTGCCAAACCAAGAACATATCGTATTATCAGCATCCAATGGAGACGTTTTTGCAATATTAGAATATAGCGGGATTCTTCTTAGATTATATAGGACAAATAGTGCTAAATCGAGAATTAAAGTGAATATGATAAGCGCCGCAGTTGATGATTTGACCGCAGACGAAATTCGAGATTGTCCAGTAGGCTACAGGCACCCAATCTTGCCCCATAGTTTTATTAAAGCTTCAGCAAATTACGATTCACTACATTACGAATGGAATCCTAATAGCGAACGTAACTCTGATTCTTCTCCTTCTGACAGACAAGATTCACGTGACGGGACTTCTCTTCATGCCGAAACCAGGTCGCCTCCTGGGTGGCCGCCTTCACCTATAGTACTTGGAGATACACTAGGACAACTTGGATACATTCGGCTTATTTCCCGTACAAATCAGAACCTGAGATTCAAATTTCGAAGATACGTTTTTCCTGATGGTAAACCAATTAGGCTGCGAACAGGAGGAAAAATCATTAGTATCGTGCCAGCCCAAGAATATATTGTATTATCAACATCAAATGGTGACGTTTTTGCAATATTAGATTATAGCGGGTTTCTTCGTTCAATTATTACAACAAATAACGGTAAATCAAGAATCAAAGTGAATATGATAAGCGGCGCAGCTTATATTTTAACCCCAGATGAAATTCGAGATTGTCCAGTAGGCGAGGGGCACCCAATCTTCCCCCATAGTTTTGTTAAAGCTTCAGCAAATTACGATTCACTACAGTCCGAATGGAATCCTAGTAGCGAACGCAACCCTAATTCTCCTGCTGAAAGACAACATTCACCTGACCGTACTTCACCTCAGGAGCTTTCTCTTCCTGCCAAGTCCAGGTCCTCTCCAGGAAGGCCTCTTTCTGTTCATGTACTTGGATATGCAATAGAAGAGCTGGGCTATGTTCGGCTTATTCCTTGCACAAACCAGAACCAGCGATTTGAATTTCGAAGATACGTTTTTCCTGCCTGTGAACCAATTCGAATGCGAATAGATGATACAAACTATGTGCTTAGGTCAAACGATGAGTATATCGTATTATCAACATCCAATGGTGACGTTTTTGCAATATTGGATTATAGTGGGACTCTTCAAGGAATATATAGGATAAATGAAAATAATTCGCGATTAAAAATAAATATAATAAGCGGCGCGGTTGACAACTTGACTGCAGATGAAATAAGGTGTTGTCCAGTAGGCAAAAATCACCCAATCTTCCCCAACAGTTTTATTAAAGCTTTTGCTAATTACGATTCAATAGAGTCAGAATGGAATACCATTGGCAAACGCTTTCCGCAGTAGCCTCTTCTTCATGCCATGTCCAGTTCTTCTCCTGGCAGGGCTCCTTCTCATGAAGTTCTAGGATATGCACTTGGACAACCTGGATATATTCGGCTTATTCCCGAGCCAAATCAGAACCGGAAATTCGAATTTCGGAGACACTATTTTCCCGTCGATAAAGAAATTTGATTGCTTGTAGGAAATAGTAAATTTGTATCACGCCAAACCAAGAATATATTGTGTTATCGACATCCAATGGTGACGTTTTTGTAATACTGAAGCATCCTGCTCTCTGAATCCAAATTTATAGAAATTTGAAGAAAGGAAGATTTTAATTTTTCATTAAAAACAATTGAACTTAACAAAAAGATACCAATTTTCAACCAAATAGTTTAATTCTTAAGCCAAAAACACGATTTTTTCAGAAGAAAGTTAAATTTTCGATTCAAATTGTCGAATTTTCTATCCGGAAAGATGAAAATAGAACACATTAGTTCAATTTTTGACAAATAAGTTAAATTTTGAACAAAATACCTACATTTTTATAAAAATAATTAAATTTTTCACAACCTTGTTGAATTTTTAACGCAGAAACACGCATTTTTCAGAAGGCATTTGAATTTTGTATCTAAAAGATCGAATGTTCTATCCGAAAAGATGAATATTCAACACACTAGTTCAATTTTTAACAAAATAGTTTTATTTTTTTTTAAATGGTTTAATTTTTAATAAAATAATAAAAGTTTAAAGAAAATAGATGAATTTTCAACTATGATGAAGAATTTCCAATGAAAAAATTCAATTTTTAACCAAAAAGTTCATCTTTTAACCAAGTACAGTCGTACTCTGATTTAACTTCGGTTCTGGGGCTGTCCTTGGACCTGACCTACCATAACTGAACCTGATTTAGCGTACCCCGCTCAACCCGCGCATATCCTCACAAGCCAACCCGCGCACAGTGGGGAAAAATGGACAAAATTCTGCCGACCTCACAATTCTCAATAGAACACGGTAATTTTTTTTTTAAATACTCGGGACAACTCCATCTAAATTTCCACTTGCGACCAGGCCATTCCTATATAATAATCCTGCGTAATACTATACCAATGTCAAATATTCTGCACGTTTATTGCAAAAGTAAGTAAAACAGGTATCCTCTCGAAAAATTAAGGTAATTAAAAACTAAGCAATAAGATTCCAGTATAATTTCATATTCCCAACACAAATTTGAAACTAGCACAACTCTTCGA
>CAKNWT010000105.1:9919-28057 GCA_932066315.1 Andricus coriarius | reverse complement strand
ACTTTGTACGTAGGGGAGGTTCAGTTGGAGAAGAAGACCTAAGCGGAGGATGATCTCTGGCAGGCGGAAGAGAACTGGCAGGATGATCTTGTGTGTGAACAAAAGTAGAAAAATATGGACAGCTACGAGGGACACCAGGAATAGGGGCGCCATCAGGCAAAAATTTAAACTGTAAACTTAATTGTGCAAGAAGAAACAGACCATTACACTTTTGTTAATAACTAATGTTTTTGCAATAATAATGATAATCTACAAACGATATCAGCGTAGACATTCTGTTCAAAGCATAAAGTTGGTTCATTGTCATGCTTCTGTTTTCAAATTGTAGATCGGAGTTGTAAATTTGGATGATCTATTTAGACTGACACAAATGTCATATTACTTATAAAAGGATAAAGATCTTCGAAATTTACTGCGTTATAACTATGATCCGTCGATATTCTTTTGTTTGCTAATAATTTAAATTGAACACTATGCTTAAAATTTTAGCACATTTAATTTGATACACGTCCTGCGGCAACAAGATTTGTTAGAATTTCAATGAGAAACTATTGCTTTGAAAAATAATAGCAATTACGATAGACTGCTTGTGGCAACACATTATTTTCTTATTTGCAGAACTCACAAACGTTTTTAAGATTATAAATACAGTATAGTATTATATTCACCAATAGAACTGAGTATCACCGTCAAGAATAAGACGACAGTATAAACGATCCCCATATTTTGCGATTAGAGAAAAAGCTGATTTATACGTTAATAAAGAATTTGCTTAACAGTGTAATCAATTAATATTCTGATACTTCATAAGAAATTATATATGTTATCTTGATCGATATCTCAGGAATTATAGGCGTCAAACGTGTACAAATTTGGCTGCTGTTCACAATTCTGAACTGATTTTTTTTTAATTAGTTAGTGAAAAACTTCTTATTCTAAAAATTTTTGTTTGACTGCGAAAATACCAGAAGCTACTTAGAAATATATTTAGATATATTAAGAATTGAAATACTAACAAGAATCTTCTTGCGTGTTTTGAATGCATAGTTCTAAAATAGTTTCATTTTGAACGAGGCAAGCTTGAAATTATTGTTCGTTTTTCAATGCTTAAATTTTGTTCTCAATTTTATGAAGCAACTTCAAAATTAAGTAATTTTGTACTTCACAGTACACATAGTAAATTTTTCAAACATAAACGATATTTAATTAAAGATTTAAATAATAATATTCCGATTTAAAATATAATATTGGGCTAACCATACTTGAATAAAAAGCGCCCATTATACACGACGTATCGCCTACGGATCAGCAAATGAAAAGTTGTAAAAATTTGTGGACACAGTTAAAATTTACAGATCATACGTTTAAAAAGTCAGCATTCATAAAAATATCAAAGATACGTATATAAGAGCTTCTTCAAACACAGTTTACTGAGTAGAAATAATAATTTATTAAAATATTTAACTCGTTGAAAAAATATGTAAAACCTTTAGTATTCAAAAAATTGTTATCATTCATTTTACCAATAATTTATATTTTTAATATGAAAAAATAAAAATCCGACTACGTTAGCGCGAACGTTGCGCACTTCTATTTCCTCCTAGTTACAAAATAAATAAGTTCAAAATTTAACAATAGTGAAACGTGATCGGCTTCAAAAATAAATAACAAGATAACTATATTTCATATCCGAGTTTAATTTAAATAATAACGGTTATATTTAACCATATAGTTGCATCCTCAAACGAAAAAGATAACAAACAGATAAATTCATCTAAAATAGACCAATTTTCAAAAAAATAGTTGATTCATCAATAGAAAAATATTAATTTTGAACCAGTTGACAAAAGTGACGATAACTTGTAATTTATTGATCACTGTGGTTTACATTCGTTACTGTAAAATGTAATGAGATTTGGCGATAGGGGCCTACTGGAACTTCCGCAATTTCATCTGGTGTCAATTGGGTGATCGTGCCGCTCTCGATGTTTATTTTTATCCGCTTATTAGCTTTGATGTGACGATTATATTTATATATTCCAGCAAGAGTATCAATACTCGACAATATTGCAAAGACGTCCCCATCAAATGTTGATAATACGATTTGCTCTTTG
Organism: Andricus coriarius; assembly: GCA_932066315.1. Classification (NCBI taxonomy): domain Eukaryota; kingdom Metazoa; phylum Arthropoda; class Insecta; order Hymenoptera; family Cynipidae; genus Andricus; species Andricus coriarius. Next base: position 25,943 of record CAKNWT010000105.1, on the reverse strand, counting down.
TCTGACACGGGCATATAGGCAATAGATGTTGGGAGTACTTTAATCCGTTCATTCTCAGGGAAAGTGTATTGTCGAAGTCCGAATAGCCGGTTCCGATTTTTATTGGGAATAAGCCGAATAAATTGGAGTTGTTCAAGTCCATGTCCATGCCCGTCAAAAGAAGAAAGCCTAGTAGGTGGATGGGTATAGCTGCCATGAGAAGAGCGGGACCTTTCACGTTGACGAGGCCTGGCAGAAGGAGACCTGAGTGCAGATCGAGATCTGACAGGAGGAGTTGAACTGGCAGGAGAAGTTGAATTGGCAGGAGGATGTGAATTGGCAGGAGAATGCTGTCTCTCAGAAGAAGCAGAAGAAGATGAGCCGCTACGAGCAACACCAGGAATTGGGGAGCCATCAGGCAAACATTCAAACTGTGAACTTAACTCAGCAACAAGAAACAGTCGATTACATTTTTCAGAAGATAGAATTTTAATGAGAAACTATTGGTAGAAAAGTATAAGTTCGCAGCGTGACGTTGATTTGTAGTGATGCTTTTGTCTCTAAAGTAATTATACTTTTGGGTATTCAACTAATAAGATTAATAAGATTAGATACAAGTCCTGTGGCAATAAGATTTGACAGAACTTCAACTTCAATTTCAAACTATTGATAGAAAAGTACAAGGTTTCTGTACGAATAAATTTGATAGAAATTTCTGGCAATCCGGAGCGTACGATTGGATACGAGTTTTGTACTGATAAGATTTGATGGAGTTTCAATGATAAACTTTTGATGAAACAGCAAACAGAAAATAATAGTAATTACGATAAAATGCATATTACAACGCATACATTTTTATGTTCGGAAAGTTTAAAAACGTTTTTAAAATCATAGACATAGCATAGCATTATATTTACCAATAGAACTAAGATTCACCGTCAAAATAAAAAGCAAAGTATTAACGATCCTCATTTTTTGCAACTAGAGTGAAAACTGATTTATGCGTTAGTAAAGAATCAGGTTAACAGTGTTTATAACCATTATTGTCGTATTTTATCAGAGATTATAAGAGATATTTTTTGTCTCTTATCGCTGAAATGATAAGAGATTAAATTTGAATGGATACCAGAACATTTTTATCTGAAACTGTGTAAATCGTAGCACACTATCGTTGCCGGTTTCCAGATGCCAAAGAAAAAACCAACGGAGGAGTAATATGTATTCAACGCATATTCGTGATAAGAATTTTGCTAAAACTATTCAAAAAAATTGGTTTTGAAGAAATTGAACTAGGTGAAAAAAAGATCATTTTTACTCAAGAACAATAATTAAATATGATAAAAGATCAATTTTTAACAAAATACATAAACTTTCAATCAATTATTTGACTGTTTAGATAAAAAGATTTGCTTCCAAACAAAATAGAATGGAGCAATTATTAATTAAAAAATCAGTTTTTGACGCAAAAAAATTAACAAACTAGTTCATCTTTCAGACGATTAGTTGTATTTTTAAACAAAGGAGATGAATTTTTAACCAGGGAAATTGATTTTCTATTAAGAAGGACGAATTTTCAACCAAAAATTGAATAGTTGCATTTTTATTAAAAAAAATTATTTGTCAATTTTTAAGCAAAATACCTGAACTTTCAACCAAATTTTTGAATTTTTATCTCGCTTGTGTAAAAATTCTACTAGTTGACTCCAAATTGAAGTAATTGATAAAAGTTCAGCTGTTTTGTTAAAAAGTCATATACTCTGGTCAAGAATTTATCTACTTGGTTTTGTCTTTTTTGGTAGAAAATTAACCTCCTTGGTTGAAAATTCATTCTTCTTAGTGTTGAAATATCAATTATTAATTGTTTTGTTGAGAATTGAAATTTAAGGTTGAAAATGCAACTATTCACTTGAAAATTACAATATTTTTATTAAGATTTATCTATTGGGTAGAAAATTATATTTTTGCTTGAAACATTATACTTTCTGGTTGAAAATCTGTTTTATATATACGTAATTTCTCTATCGGGCTTCAAAATTTGACGATTTTGTTTGAAACGCTTTTTTTTTTGTAGAAAATTAATCATCACTGTTACAAAGGCAACCATTTTTGTGTTCAAAATTCGTCATTTTTAGTAAAATGCTTATTTTCTTTGTGGAAAATTGATCTTTTTGTTAAAAATGTAATTATTTGGTTAAAGACGGTTCTTTTTTGGTTCAAAATTTAAATACTTAGTTGAAAGTCGGTCTACTTTGTTAAACATTCATTTTTTTATACATTTATCTCTTGTTTTGTAAATTTTCAATTAACTAATTAATTACCCTGGTCGACAAAATATCATCAATACTCTGAATTGAACGTTTTTGTTCAAAATTAATTTTTCGTTTTGCAAAATTAAATTTTTTTTAAATCTGAAAATGTAACAATGCCCTTTTTGGTTGGAAATTAATCCGTTATATTTTAAAAATGCAACTATTAGGTACAAAATTCATGTATATTATTGAAAACTCGCACTTTTTGATTAGAAAATTATTCTTGTTTGTTGAAAATTTATTTTTATGGTGATGGATTAAACTATTCGGTTAGAAAATTTTAATGCAGGTTGATGCCAACTAGTTACAAATTCGTTTTTTTAAATGGATTTTTGACACTACAAATTTGACGATTCCATTTTTGGTTCAGAAAAGATCTTTTTTAGTTTAGTATTCATTTTTCTTGATTGAAAATTCATCTATATGCTTAAGCACACAACTATTCTGTTGAAAAATAGTTTTTTTGTTTGTTCGAAGGTCGTCATTTCCGATTTACCATTTATCTTTACTGGTAGAAAAGTCACCTTTCTTGGTTGAAGGTCAATTTTATTGTTGAAAAATTAAGAATCTTCGCACAAATTTATCTTTTTTGCTTACAAATTTAACTATGTGGTTACAAGTTTAACTATTGTGTTAAACATACGTATCCTTTTTTAATTTTTAACTATTTGATTGTTAATAAAACTGTTTCATTGAAAATTACTTTTTTTGTTGTTAAAATTTCGTCTTTAGATCGAATATTCGTCTCTTTTTAATGTGTGCAACGATGAGAAGTGGCATATCATATTTTTGTGTGGGGGCGGGGGAAGGAGGGGGCAATATGTATGGCTTGGAAAATAGAACTAGAACCCTGGATAACACTGCGAAAAGCGGGATCTAGTTGCTTTCCCCTCCCCCAGCTGAGATGAGTGGGGATGGGGAGCCGACCACAAGGACCCAAGGAGAAGGACATTGGGTGAGCACAGAGGCGGATAAAACGATAAAGGCAAATCAGAAAAGGCTGTAAGCAAATTAAAAAAAAAATAATAATATATTCGAAATTCATAAATGTAGAAAAAGGAAAGAGCTAACTGATTGGTGCAGAAAAGTCGATAGAAGCGGAGGCGATGCCTGTCACTGGTTGACGAAGACGGTGGCAAATGAAAAAGTCACTTTAGTTTTATAAATATCTGGCTGCTTATTCAGAGAGGGTAGAGTGGACGCTGCTACTCTCGGCGACTGGTCACAAGCAATTGATGGTCGTTGCTGTCTACGCTTCGTTCGGATGCGGCTGGCGACTCAAGCGTCGTCGGCACGAAAGGAGAGTGGCCTTTGGGGCTTTCCCATTGGTCAGCTTTCGGAAACTGAGAGCTTGGAAGCCATGGTGGGGAAGTCGTCGCGCTCCCACTCACCGTCCTCCGTGCGCCGAGTGATCGAGTCTGACACGAAAAACTGAAATTCTTTTTTCTAAGCTAATATCAATATTCCAAAATTGAACTAATGCTAATTAGTGGAAAAAAAGACAAGTTATTTAATGCTTAAAAAGAACATTATTATGCGTAATTACTATGATTAATTCTTCAAAATGAAGCTTTTTGAATGACAGAAAGAAAGATTAACTCTAATAATAATAAATTTTAAAATTCCAAACAATTGTAAAATGAACGAGCAATAATTTTAAGTGATAATAAAAAAATAATACGTATTTATTCTATTACAGAAGGGGGAGAAAGAGGAAGGACGTTCCAGCTTGTTCAATGGGTCGAAGGAAAGATATTGACCTTTTTTTATCAAAATTTACAGAAAGCGCCACATTCGCCCGTCGGCGGACCTTTATTGTTTTTCACTTTTCAATCTCTTTTTTTTTCTAATAAAATGTAAAACGATATCCGAAATCATTAACGGTGAACGTTTCCACAGGTTGAGATCCTCGGCTGGCGAGAGTAGTGAGTCACAGGGCAGAAGGGAAAGCGAAGAGAGGAATAGAGAAGAGCGCGCGTAACTTCGTACGCAATGATAAAACGATACGATAATATTTAATGTGCCTAAAAGGTTAAGTTTATTATTATTATTGCATAGACCCTGCTTTTTATTCTTCTGTAATAACTAGTAATTACTATGGATTTCACATTTCGCACGTAGTAGATATAATTAAAAAGAATTACTCTGCTAAGTGTGTTTATACATTGACACACTATAAGAGGTGTCCCGTACTCAATTATCCGGACTTATATTGCTGTGCAGAAATGAAAAATGTAAATCCGAAATTCCTTTTTCAAAAATCAGTTGGACTTTTAGTTTTTGATTAATAAAATATTTGAGTTGGACCAATCAGGAACGCAGTAAAAAGAACAGTACGTACACATGAGTCTCGGACACCCTGTATATTTATATTTTTATCTTTGATTCAATAATTCTATAACTATGAAGTCATTTCCAGGTTTTAACCTTTATGTATTTATATTCGAGAGAACACAACAAGCTTGTTATCTTACATTACACATTTGAAAAATTTTATCGACAAAAATGTTTCATGAAGACAGAAAAACTGAAAACAATATTTATAACACACACTTGCATACATTAAATATTTTATCAATTTTCAACCACAAATTGGATTGACTTTTATATTTTATACATTATGTGTTGAAAAGCACTAAATATTTGTAAAGTACTATTTCAAACGTTTTTTATTGGTGTGGATCATTTTTTTCTTCAAGGACTATTATAATATGATCTGAGATTGGGGGACGGGCACCTACTGGAGTTTCCCTGATTTCATCTACGGTCAAAGAGGTAATCAAGCCGCTTTCCATGTTTATTTTTGCCCGTCCTTCGCGATGAGTACCAGGATTTTGTGCATATATTCCAGCAAGAACATTACTACTTTCCAATATTGCAAAGACCTCACCACCAAATGTTGATAATACAATTTGTTCTTGGATTGGCATCGGTCTATAGCGATTCTGCCATAAAAGTATTTTTATAGGTTTATCCGCAGGAAAAGTATATCTCCGAAGTTCGAATAGCCGGTGCGGATTTTTTTTGTAACAAAGCCGAATAAATTGAAGTTGGTCAAGTCCATATCCAAGTATATCAGAAACCGGAAGCGCAGGGTAAGACATGGAGCTGGAAGGTAGACTAGCCTCGGCAGGAGAAGGAGATCTGGCCAGAAAATAAGGTCATACAACTTTTTGAAAATCCAATAAACTTTAATTGAATTCAGGTTTTCAGGGCGAATCGGAAAAAAAATTGAAAATCCAAAACAGATTCATTTAACTCAGCAGATTTCAAGTTAAATTTCTGAAATCGTTGGGTTCTCTGTTTTAATTTAATAAAAGAAGCGACTATCTTAAAAAAGTACCTTAGAAAGGACTCAAGAAAAAAAAGGGAGGATAAATGGTTTCTTTGAAGAAGTAACTCACCCATTATTGTGGTTTACATGCTCTACTCTAAAATGATTTAAGATTGGGCGCAGTGGGCATATTGGAACTTCCTCAATTTCATCTGCGGTCAATGGGGTAATCTTGCGGCTATCTATATTTATTTTTGTCCGTTTATTAGCTTTAGTGTGCCGAACTTGTATATATATTCCAGCAAGAGTATCCCTACTCGACAATATTGCGAAGACATCGCCATCGAATGTTGAAAAAACAATTTGTTCTTGGGGTGGTACGGGCCGATATATATTATGTCCTGTGAGTACCTTAATTCGTTTATTCGCAGGAAGAGTGTATCTTCGAAATTCGAATTGCCGGTGTGGATTTTTAGTGGGACTAAGTCGAATAAAGTGAAGCTGATCAAGACTACACCCAAGCACGTCAGAAACGGGAAGCCTAGTAGGTGGGGCTATATATCTGGCAGGAAGATACCGTGACCTTAGTGGAGAATTGGGTCTGGCAGGAAGAGGAGTACTGTGCGGAGAATGATGTGTGTCGAAAACAGAAAAAGATTGGCCACCACGAGAAACACCGGGAATCGGGGGGCCATTAGGCAAACATTCAAACTGTGAACTTAGCACTGCAATATGAAACAGTCGATTACATTTTTTTGAAGATAGAATTTTAATGAGAAACTATTGATAGAAAAGTATAAGGTTTTTGTACGAATAGACGCAAAAATGTTTATTTGTGCTAAGTTTGAAAACCTTTTTCAAAATTATAGGTATAGTGCAGTATTATATTTACCAATCGAACTGAGAATCACCGTCACAGGAAAGACCACAGTATAAACGATCCTCATTTTTTGGCAAGTAGAGGAAAAACCGATTTACGCGTTAGTGAATAATTTGGTTAATAGTGTGTCGAATTAATTTTATATGTTATAGGCGTCAAGCTTCTTCTTCTGTGATATTAATCTTTATATTTCCTATATCCGTCCAAGAAATGAAATTTAGTTTTCTTAATAGAGGATAGCTTGGAGGTATTATTATAGCCTTTATTTTTTTTCTTATCGCTAAAGTGATAAGATTTGAAATTTAAATGAATATCTAGAATGAACTATCGCGAACAAACTACGCTTCTGCTCGCAACTCTTAACTCGTTTTTTTTAATCAGTCATTATAATATTCATAAATCTAAAACTTTGTGCAATTTTTGATAGAATTCGTAAGATTGTTTTAATTCGTAAAGAATTTAAAAAAATATAGTGAAATCGACCAGATTTTTTCCGATATTTTAGGAAATCAGAATAATACTTATATGTTAAAATAAATGTATTCGTAAAAAAAGAAATAGAGCACGTATTCGTTTAACAATTTTTTGAACGAATTTGGATGTTCCTATGCACCTCTATGTTTGCTAATATTTTCTTTGTGCATACCAAAACATAAATTTTCAATAAAATACATAGAATTTCAATGAAAGCGACAATTTGTCACGTAGGCCATATCGCAACTTCAAAAAGAAAGCTTGAGGGACGGCTCACGTTCGACAATTTTCGATTTCTCAGGGGTACGCTATGAGGCTGTTATCTTACAACATTTTGGTAGAAGCTTTGACCATTTTGTTGAAATGCAATATCTTTCGACTTAAAATCTTAAGAATGTAAAGTGTTTCATATTTAATTCAATATGGTATCGAATATAAATAACGTGAAAAAATGGCAGGCCTATCATTGTCTCTAATTCATAAATATAAGTGCGTCAACATGTCAGTAATAATAATAACTATTTTCATGAAATTTTTTTTCCACAGTGAAATTTTTTTTTACAAGCCTATAATAATGTTTTTGAAAAAACCATTTGCGTGAGTGAATCAAAAGACATTTTTTTATTTGTTTCTGAAAAGGAATGTCTGGGACATTTGAGAAAGATTGCAGCATAGGAACCATGATCCATTAACATTTTATTATCATTTGTATTCACAAGATACTTGTAACATTTCAAGATTACCACGGATCATAAAAATTTTATCTTTTTGTTTTACATTTTTTTTATAGGTGTGGATGAGTTTGTTTCACTAGATCCACTATAATATGAGATGAGATTGGGCGCTGGGGGCCTACAGGAATTTCCCTGATTTCATCTGTGGTCAAGGTGGAAATCATGCCACTTTTAATGTTTATTTTTGCCCGTGCTTCACGTCCAGTGCGAGGATTAGGTGCATATATTCCAGCAAGAACATTACTACTCTCCAATATTGCAAAGACGTCACCATCGAATGTTAATAATACAATTTGTTCCTGGATTGGTATCGACCTGAAGTGATTCTGCTCTACAAGTATTTTCATTGGTTTATCCGCCGGAAAAGCGTATCTTTGCAGTCCAAATAGTCGGTACGGATTTACTTTGTAACGAAGTCGAATGAATTGAAGTTGGTCAAGTTCATATCCAAGTATGTGTTTTAACTGAAACGCAGGGCGAGACATGGACCTGGTAGGAAGAACAGCAACATTGCATTTAATTTAGATAATTGGGAGTAAATAGAATCAGTGAATGAGAATCTGATAATATTTATAAGAATGCAAAACGAATTTGAAAGTCTTCCAGGAACAAAAACAATTCTAAATCCAAAACAGATTCGTTAATTTCTTTTTAGAATAATCACATAAAAGGCTCTCAGAAAAAAAAGTGACGAAAGCTGGTGTCTTTCAAAAAGTAACTTACCCATTACTATCGTTTACATGATCCACTCTAAAGTTATGTGAGATTGGACGAAGAGAGCCTACTGGAACTTCATCAGTTTCTTCTGGTGTCAGTGGGGTAATCGTGCCGCTCTCTATATTTATTTTGGCCCGTTTATTAGCATTGATGTTTCGAAAATGTTTATATATTCCAGCAAGAATATCAATGCTCGACAATATTGCAAAGATGTCACCATCGAGTGTTGATAACACAATTTGTTCTTGGGATGGCACGGGCTTATAGACATTATTTCCTGTGAGTATTTTAATTCGCTCATAAGTGGGAAAAGCGTATCTTCGAAGTTCGAGTGGCCTGTGCGGATTTTTAGTAGGAGTGAACCTAATAAATTGAAGTTGGTCAAGGCCATATCCATTTTCGTCAGAAGAAGGAAGCCTGGTAGGTGGAGCTATATTCATGGCAGAGGGAGAACGCGACCTTGCACGTTGAGGAGTATTGGCAGGAGGAGACCTGAGCGGAGAATGAAGTCTGGCAGGAAGAACAGAACTGGCAGGCAGCAGAGGAATGGTAGGAGAATTTTGGGTGTCAAAAAAAGAAGATTGGTGGCCACGAGGAATACCAGGAATAGGAGCGCCATTAGGCAAGCATTCAAACTGCGAACTGAATTCTGCAAGAAGAAACAGAAGATTGATTTTTTTTTCCAAAACGAATTTTTTTGCATTACTGATATAAATCTAAGAAAAAACAGCTAATAAATTCTGTTCATACCGCGTCCGTAATTTTCTGCAACTAAAAATGTAAATTTTATAGATAGATTTCAAAAATTGGTGGTTTATATTTTAAAATAATGACACAAATTTGGATAGTATTTATACCTTTTTGAACCAAATTAATTTCATAGATTAAGTTCAAAGTAATTTCACTCATGACTGAATCCATTTTATATCAGACAGGGTTCTACAATTGAAATCGCAGAATCTCTTGGGGGCAAAACATGTCTTTTTTTTAAGGAAATCAGGCGGTACGTACCTTGCGGTTTTGCAAACAAAAATTTGCTTACAATTTGTGTTTGCCTAATAACTTTTGTAGCCAGGAGAATTCTTTTTCTTCCAATCGAATTTTTTTCTTACAATCGAAAAAAAATAAAAAAGGTTTTTTCTGGAAAACCCCAAATTTTTAATACCTCCAAATATTTTTGAAACGTTTCTACTAATAAAGAAAGACATCTTATCAGCATCATACTGGCTGAACCATTTTTGAGGCTGGGAGAATTTCCTTTTCTTAAAAATTTAATATTCGAATTTTCCTCGTAACTTATGTGTGCAAACTTGACTGTTAACATTTTTTCGTACCCGTCACTGTTTCCAAGAAAAAGTAGAAAATTCAATTGTGAGAATTGACAAAATTGGTAAAAAGTTTAAAGATGGGTTTTCGTCGAAAGTAGACGATGACCGCCCTTAGAGTCATCAAGAAAATAATAAATATCTCAATTAGGTCCAAAGGTATAGAAGTTTAAATTAAAACGTCCGCATTTTTTGCAAAACAGAGCACAAAATTCAAATATGCTCTAAAAACAAAACATATTTAGTTTAAAAAATTATAGATATAGTATAGTATTATATTCACCAATAGAACTAAGTATCACCATCAACGTGAATACCACGGTATAAAAGGTCTTCATTTTTCACATCTACACGAAAGGCTGAATCAAACCTTAATGAAGAATTTTGTTAACACAGTGGCGAATTAATATTCAGATGTTTTATTAGAGTTTATAATAGACATCTTAATCGCCACCTCATGTGCCATAGGCGTCAATCCTGTCCTTCTGAGATATTCAGGTTTATATTTCCTATATCAGGCCAAGAAAACAACAACAATGATTGCGACATTTTCGAGATCATCGAAGAAGGTATTTAATTTTAAATAAATGGATATTCAACTAAAATTTAACCTTCTGAGTTATTTGTTCTTAATACCTCTGTTTGCTCCTCATTGCAATCGTATCAATACTTCAAACTGACGACATTGCTATATCCAGGTTAGAGGCCAAAGAATAAGCTTTTACGCAATGAAAAAATAAGAAATTTTTTACGAGTCATGATAATATTAGACCACATTCTTTAAATATAGTAAATCTTCGAATTGAGTTATTCTTCAAGAAAATAATTGTTTCTTACATCAATGAATGATAAATAATTAATCTTTTTCTAAACAATAAGTGGGTCACGAAAATCTCAAAAGCTTTTTTGTCGCGTTACCCTAATGTCGATTGAGTAATTTGAAAACCTCTAAGTAAAAAATGTTGCCAAATGCACACACACACAATTAGGAATTCATTGACAACTAAAGGACAGTGACAAGGAATTTCACAATGGTGTGCATAGTAAAACTAAAAAATATTTAAGCTTTATTAATTTGAAATTTTACTATTTAACCTAAGCCAGACATATTCAGCAGAATTAAAATTTTTATTTTTCATGAGCGAAAGTAACTTCATTTTCGAATATCTATCGAAAATTATATTTTTACAACAGTTTGAAAATTACCAAAAAATAATTTCTTTTAAAAGAGATAAATTCTTAACCCCCCAAAAAACTACTTTTATACAAAAAAATTAAATAAAGAAAAAGATATTTCAAGCAATCAGTCTCAATAATGAACAAATAGTTAAAGTTATAGTTAAAGTTCCTGCTTTGAGTGAACTGTCGCAATGTCATGACGCAGATAGACACGTAGGCCGTTAAGGCACAGCGCCTTACCACAGCATTCCTGTTTTGTCACGCCTTAGTGAACACTGCAGTGAAATTTTTTCTTATCTACAATAGTGTGATCTCCTTATAGGAATATCAGTAACGATGAACCATTATAAACCTATAACAATATTTCTGAAAAAACTAGTTGCGTGAGTCAATAAAAAGCAAATTTTTCATTTGTTTCTGACAAAGACTTTCTGTGATATTTCCAAAAGAATAAAGCATAGAAACCATGATACATGAACACTTTATTAACACTTCTAATCACAAGTTACTTATAACATTTTGAGACGACTACAAATCATAAATAATTTCATATTTTAGTTTCAGATTTTTTTTAATACTGTGAATGATTTTGTTTTACAAGATCTACTATAAAATGAATTGAGATTGGGCGACGGGGGCCTACTGGAGTTTCCCTGATTTCATCTGGGGTCAAGGAGGTAATAATGCCGCTTTTCATGTTTATTTTTGCCCGCCCTTCACGTTGAGTGCGAGGATTATGTGCATATATTCCAGCAAGAACATTGCTACTCTCCAGTATTGCAAAGACGTCACCACCGAATGTGGATAATACAATTTGTTCTTGGATTGGCATCGACCTAAAGTGATTCTGTCCTGCGAGTATTTTTAACGGTTCATCAGCAGGAAAAGTGTATATTCGCAGTTCGAACAGCCGGTGCGGATTTTCTTTGTAACAAAGCCGAATAAATTGAAGTTCGTCAAGACCGTATCCAAGTACGTGAGAAAACGGAAGCGCAGGGCGAGACCTGGGCTTGGCAAGAAGACCAGCCTCGACAGGAGAAGGAAATCTGGCCAAAGAATAAGGTCTTGTGAAATCAAAATAGATAAAAAGTGATTCAAGTTAATCGAAAAAAATGTTGAAAACCAATGAAATTTCATTAAATTCAGATAAATAAGAAGGACTAGAATCAGTGAATAAGAGGAGTGACTTTTTCTAGAAAGAGCGCATAAAAAGAGACGGCAGAAAAAACTGTCCATAAATGGTGTCTTTCAAAAAGTTACTTACCCATTACTGTGATTAACATTCTCTACTCTGAAGTTATGTAAGATTGGGCGAAGAGGGCCTACTGGAACTTCCTCAATTTCATCTGGGGTCAATGGGGTAATCCTGCCGCTCTTGATGTTTATTTTTACCCGTCCTTTAGATTTGATGCGCGGATTATGTTTATATATTCCAGCGAGTATAATATTACTCCTCAATATTGCAAAGACGTCACCATCGAATGTTGATAACACAATTTGTTCTTGGGCTGGCACTGGCGGAAATACATTATGTCTTACGAATAGTTTGATTCGTTTGTCTGCAGGAAAAGTATATTTTCGAAGTTCAAATTGCCGGTGCGCATTCCTAGTGGGAGTTAGTCGAATAAATTGAAGTTGGTCAAGTCCATATCCATTTCCGTCAGAGGAAGGAAGCCTGGTATGTGGAGCTATATATCTGATAGGAGGAGACCGAGACCTTGCACGTTGAGGAGCTTTTGCAGGAGAAGGAGACTTGAGTCGGTAATGGTGTCTGGCAGGAGGAGACGTACTGGCAGGAGAATGCGAACTGGCAGGAGAATGCAAACTGGCAGGAGGATGTGAACTGGTAGGATGATCTTGTATGTCGAAAAAGGAAGAAAATGATGAGCAGCCACGAGGAACACCAGGGATTGGGGCACCGTTAGGCAAACATTCAAACTGTGAACTTAACTCTGCAAGAAAAAACAGATTATTGAACTTCTTCCATGAAAGAATTTTTTTGCATCACTCATAGCAATCTACAAAGGACACAGCTAATAAATTCTATTTGCAGCATGACGTTGGTTCATTGCGATGCTATGATAGAAAAGTATGCGATTTCTGTACGATTAGGATTTGATAAAAATTTCCGGAATTTTAAAATGTAGAATTTAATACGAGTCTCGTTCTGATAAGATTTGACGCAGTTTCAATGAGAAAATTGTTATGTAGCAGTAAACGGAAAAGAATAGTATTTTTGAAATAATGCTTATTATGGCGCAAAGATTTTTATTTTCGGAAAGTTTAAAAACCTTTTTGAAATTATGGATATAGTATAGTGTTATATTCACCAATAGAACTAAGAATCTTCGCCAAGATAAACACCACAGTGTAAACGATTATCATTTTTGCAACTATAGAAAAATCTGATTTATACGATAATGAAGAATTTGGTTTGCAGTGTATCGAATTATTATTCTGTTTTATTAGAGTTTACAGATGACATCTTAATCACAATCTTATGTCTTATAGGCGTCAAGCTATACTCGGTTTAGAGGCCAAAAAACAAGTTTTTACGCAATGAAAAGATAAGTGATTTGATAAGAGTCATGGTATTGTCACGCCATGATGTAAAATTTTATTATTTAACCAAAGCCAGGCACATTTAGCAGAATCGAATTTTGTATTTGACATGAGCAAAAGTAACTTTATTTTCAAATATCAATCGAAAGTTGTATTTTTACAACAGATTAAAAATGACCATTTTTCAATATTTTCTAAACTACGGTCATGAATCAAAAATAATTTAAAATATTAAAATATCAGATTTAATATCCCAAAATTCTCTCAAAGAATAAAGAATAAATTCTAAAAAATATTCAAATTAAGAGAAAGAGAAAATCATTTTTAAATAATCAGTGTCGTCAGCAGGTTAATAGTTGAACCTTCATGTAAAAGAGGCACATTTCCATCAACATAGTTACACTTGTAACCAAATAGTAAATATTTCAAGCCCAGAAGATTGACTGGATCAACAAAGGCAATGTCAAGGCCATCAACCTGAAGCTAAGGGACGGACGCTAATGTAGCAGTGGACGGGGAAGGGTACTATCCAATAATAATTGCTTCAGTTTTTGAAGTGTTTAGCGTTAACCTATTGTTTAGTGCCCATTGATTCACTATATAAATATCCTTCTGAACCCTCACAATCAAACTATTAATGGAAGAAATAGGACCAAAGACATATGGTTTGAATTCTTCCAAGTATTTATGGTACTTAGAAAGCTCAAGATCACTATCAAGGTCAGAGGCGTATAGACCGATAAGAAGGGGTCAAGAGTTGAGCCCTGGGGGACTCCACTCTCGATCCTCATCCGATCAAGCAAGATTCGAACCAAGCAATAACAGTACTGTATAAATTGAAGACATGAATTTAATTTAAAAGAAGCTTGTGATCAACAGTATCAAAAGCGGTAGAAAAATCAAATAAAACGACGATTGTTATTTCCTTCTTTTGACAGCGATTTTAAAATCTGAAATAACTTTCAGAACGGTTGTTAACGCAGTTTGCTTAGCCCAAAAGCCCGATTGTAGCCGATCGAGTAGCCTTTTTACATTTAGGTAACTCGTTATTTGCGAATTCACAATACGTTATAGCGTCTTGGACATAGCACCGGAAATAATTAGGAAAAGAGGGACTAGAAACTTTAGGAATAGGGCGAATCAGAGCCTTTTCCATAGATCAGGGAAAAAGCCCGCCTGAAAAGCGCTAGTCGAATCATCTTTATAGATATACTATCATATCCTCAAGCGTTAGCTTTTATTTCGAAGAGTTTCTCGAAGAGAACTTTCGTTAGTGTCTGAAAAAAATCAGTATCTCGAAAAGTCGAGCTTGCCTGAGGTGTTGTAAGGGGTATACAAGAGTTTGAGCAATTGAAAGATGGTAGATTTGTGAATGATTTTATTAAATCGTTAGATGAAAAAGTATGAGCTGAGGCTCCATCCTTAAGTGGAATCAGATACAAGCGTCTAAGTAAGTTTCAGATATTTTTATTTTTGTTCTTCTTCTTTATAGCATTGTAATTATATTAATTATACGAATCCCTGATTTTGGTTTGAACTAAGTTCTTTAGCTGAAGAAACTGTACTTGTACCAGTGGTTTTCAGTTCTCTTTGCCAAGCGACGCTTATTATGATTCTTCATAAGGAACTGATTTAATTTAATTTACTATTAATGTCTTCGATTCCTAGTCTTTCTTCTCAATCATAGGTCACTAAGTGCTCCTGAAACTTACAGTCATCTACATACACAAAACTTCTGATTTGGGTTTAATTGCGGTTTTTGGATTGGGTACAGATATAATTGTATTTGCTATTTATATGATCTTGAGAAGATAGAAATGGAATCGGATGTCGGCTACCAGAAGTTGGCGTATCAAGATCATCTACTATCATCAAGTCTATTCAGGAACTGGAACGATTAGTGTGATGAGTGGAATTGTGTGACACAAGAGATGACCCAGCAGAAGACTATTAGCATGAGTGAATAAAGCAAAACTTTTTTCTAGTTATTTCTGAAAAAGCCTAAGAGGGACATTGCCGAAAGATTAAAGCTATAGAAAATATGATACATTACCATTTTATTATCATTTGTACACAAAATTTACTTGTGACATTGTAAGATGACTTCGCATCATAAACAATTTTATATTTTAGTTTTACATTTTGTTTAATGGTGTGGAGGATTTTGCTTTATAAGATCTACTATAAAATTAGCGTAGATTGGGCGATGGGCGCCTACTGGAACTTCCTCAATTTCATTCGGGGTCAATGGAGTAATTCTGCCATTTTCCATGTTTATTTTTGCCCGTGTTTTATAATGAGTGCGAGGATTGGGTGCATATATTCCAGCAAGAAAATTACTACTCTCCAAGAATGCAAAGACGTCACCACCGTATGTTGATAACACAATTTGTTCTTGGGTCGGCATAGGTCTAAAGACATTACCTCCTGCAAATATTTTTATTGGTTTATCCACGGGAAAAGTGTATCGTCGAAGTTCGAACAGCCGGTGCGGATTTCCATTGTAACAAAGCCGAATAAATTGAAGTTGGTCAAGTCCATATCCAAGCACGTTAGAAAACGGAAGAGCAGGCTGAGACGTGGATCTGGCA
>CAKNWT010000104.1:0-23172 GCA_932066315.1 Andricus coriarius | reverse complement strand
GAGCAGTCCCTACCATGGGGCGCTCTGGCCAATCACAGGCATCGTAGAGAATATATATAAGAACAAAATAACCTGAAACTTCAGTTTCAGGTCAGTCCTGAAGAAGTGAACTGCAATGTTCACGAAACGTCGGCAATCTCGTAGTTTAGCACACGATTGAAACCCGAAAAAGCTTTAAATTTTGAATTTAAATTTATCATAATGAATCATCGTGAAAGCATCAAATCTATTATTAAAAATGTAATAGTTGAATTGTCATCTAGAAAAGTTAATTTTCAACAAAAACACTTGAATCTTCAACCAAATAGTCGACTTTCTATCCAAAATAGATCCATTCTGAACCATAAATACAATACAATACTTTTCAATTAAAAAGAATTAACTTTGACCGAAAAATAGTTAGATTTTCTTATTGAGTTCTATAAATTTAGTTCGCCTTTAAGCAAAAAATCGGGAAAAAGGGGAAGTCTCTTGAAGTCTGGGGAAAAAATAGGACTTCCTTAAAACAGAAGAAACCTCGGAAATAGGGAAAGATCGTGAAGTCTATATTTAGACGCTTTACTTGTTACATGAAATCACCAATATTCATTGTTTCATTTTCGTCAATTTTCTATGTGCGATGCGACATAATGAATTAACTCCCCTTATATAATTATATAAATACATATAAAAAATAAGTAACTAATTTTATTTTTAACCTGAAATCAAAGAAAATTTAGCAATCATTTAACAACCAGTCTCTTCTATCTTGATCACTAATTTTTTTATTAGACCTTAGATATGGATACGTTTTTATTGCTCCTTATAAGTAGTCTTGTTTTCGTAGCTCTTTAATCGTGCAATTTTAATTTATTAGTGATAAAAGAATGGAACGTTGAAACATTTTTGTTTTGTCAAATTTGATCGCAGTTTTTGGCAATGATGTTAAGAAAGACATTTAGAAAAAGGTAACGTTTTATATTGTCAAGAAGACTTATTTTTCAGAATTTATTATAAAATTTGTTTTTTACTGCCGATAAATGCCTTCGAAATGTTGGAATGTAACTATTTTAGGCATGAGATAAAAAGACTGTAATAACTTGAAACATTTTATGAAGACATGAGAATGACAAGCAGATTGAGAGTAATTTTTCGAAATTCTGTTTAAAAGATTTTTATTAAGTTAGGACACTATTAATCAATACATTCTCATCTCTTCATAAAACTGGTGATATTGCTTTGAACACATGTTAATAATCAAATCCTAAATATTGAAACTGTCTCTGACGAAATGTAATCATCTCAGAAGAACAAGCTTGACGCCTATATATTATGAGATAACGATTACATGACAAAGGTCCTTCATAATTTAAAGAAGCACTAGAGTATTCCTTTGTTTCATTCTTAATCAGATTCTACATTAATACATTAATCAGTTTTTCCTCGAACTAGAAAATATGAGGATGTTTCATAGTCGCGTCTTATCATTGGTGATTGTCCTCAATTTGATTGGTAAATGTAATGATAAAATATGTCTAAAATTTTAAGTACATTTTTTAGCCATGCGGAAATCAGAATTTGTACGATTTAAACTTTATTCTATCCCCATCGCTATTTTCTTCCAAGTTTTATATGAATTTTTCTAACATAGTCAGTACCAAAGTAGTATCAAATTATTACAAGGTGTTCATAATATACCAACATACGATTGTCCACTATCAAACAAATGTAATCCTCCATTGTTCCTTGTTGCAGAGATTAGTTCGCAATTCGACTGTTTACCCAATGGCGAACCTATTCCTGGTGTTTCTCGTCGCAGAAGTTATTCTTCTCCTAGTAGACATCAATCTCCAGAAAAGTCTCTTTCTCCTGCAGAGCCTCCTCTTCGTGTCAGGTCAAGGACTCCTCCTGCCAGATATTCCTCTTTACGCATACTTGGATGTAAACCTGATGAACTTAGATTTATGCGACTTATTCCCAACACCAATCCAAACCAGCGATTCGAAATTCGAATGTACACTTTTCCTGATGATAAACCAATACAAATCAAAGGAAAAAATAATAGTTTTGGGCCGTTGCCAACCGAGGAACAAAATGTTTTAACAACATCCACTGGAGACGTCTTTGCAATATTGGTGGGAAATAGTCGTCTTCGTGGAATGTATAGAGTAGGACGTCACTATGAAAGACGGGTGAAAATAAACATGTACAGTGGCGCTGTTGAAGACATGACTCCAGAAGAATGCGCTGAATCTCCCCTAGGGTTCAAGAATTTAATTACAAAGAGTTTTGGAATATTAAATGTAAACGACATTCACCCACATCATTAATTCAGTTAAGAAAATGTAAATTTAAAATATAATATTCTTGATGATCAGGAGTAAGATCAAAATGTTACAACTATCTGGTGATTACATGAAAGAGTCATTGTGTTATTGCTTTCAAGGCTACATTCTTTCGTCAATACCCCAGTTTTTTCCCAGAAACAGGTAAAAAAGGTGAATTTTATTCCATCATGAATATATTATATATATATATATATATATTTCAGTCAACTATAGCTTCAGAAAAATATCACGAAATTATTCAATAGATAACTATGTCTGTTGATAAAAACTTTACGATTCTGAAACATAGGATTTGATACAAGCTTTGTGCGAATAAGGTTTGATGGAGTTTTCATAAAAAACTGTTGACAACAAAGTATAAGATTTGACAAGACATAGAATTTGATAAAAATTTACAAGATGAGGGAGATGATTTGATAGGATTTTCATGGGAAAATGTTGTTAAAAAATTACAGTATTTGTAGACAGATAAAAATGTGAATTTCCGACTTTTCTAGAAAATTTAAAAAGTCGTTATGATAATATTGTAGGGCGTTCAAAAAACCCATTTTTTTGTCTTGACTTTTTTCGTATCGTGCGTTGTTTGGGTGAAAACGTTAATTTATGTTTCTTCTTTTGGATTTCGAAAATGCTGTAACTCTGAAAATTTTCATTTTATCGAAAAATGCCATAAAAGTAAATTGTTTAGATTTTCGAGTACTATGAACAGCCGTACATATAATTTTCAAATTAAAAAAAATGGTCTCAAAAATGTTCAAAATGCGCGCACTTTTTGCATTTTTATTCAAAATCACTGGCTAAGGGACTTGACCTTTCCTTTAAGAGACTAAAAGAGTATATCAAAGGCCAATCCAATCGGTTAATTCTTTCGAAAGTTATCGTGCTCACAGACAGACATACATACAGGCAGACACATTCGTAAAACCCTGTTTTTTGGGTTCAGGGGGTCTCAAAACGTAAAAAATTTGAAGAAAAAAACCGGGCTGGGGGGGGGGGGGGTGTCAAATTGTTCAAAAATCTAATACCTTCTCTAGATGAGAATTTAAAAAGGATGAATTTTCTATAAATAGTTTAATAGTGGAATGTTTAAATAAAAACAATCAATTTGCAATCAAACATAGAATAATCAAATTTTCAGTTAAAAGAATTAATTCACAACCAATTAATAAAGAATCTTCAACAGAATACTAAAATCTTTAACCAATAAATTATTAGCTTTATAATCTGATAAAATTTTCAACCAAAAATTATCAATTTTCAACCAAAGGTGTAATGATTACATTTTTATTTAAAAAATTATTATGAAAAATGTAACAGTTGAATTTTCAACTAAAAACGATAAATTTTCAAGCGAAAATAAAAAATTGAAATTTTAAGTTGGAAAATTAATTTAAACAAATTTGTTTTTTAACAAAATAGGAAAATTCTAAACCAGCAAAATAAATTTTTAACAAAGTAGATTAATTTTCAACCAAGAAAATGAATTCTAAATAAAAATTTAATAATTTTATTTGCAAATCAAAACGATTATTCAAAATTAATTAATTAAGCTTTGTAATTCAGAACAAAGCTTTACATGTTAAATGGAATCACCAATTTTCATAGTTTCATTTTGTCCAATTTCATATTCAACAAAAATTTTACTCACATTTATATCTTTTATATGTGATACCATATTTAGAATTAACTTCCTTCGGTTTTAAACGGCTCCTAATTCACTATGTAGTTATATAAATACATATAAAAAATTGAGTACGAGTATTCGAGTGAAAATATGTTTCTTGAGGCCGATAGAGCCTTAAGGTAATAATTTTATTTTAAATCTAAAATCAAAGGCATTTTAACAATAATTTAACAACGAGATTCTACTATTTTAAACACTGATTTTTTTTAATAAACCTTGGATACGTTTTATGTGCTCCTTATAAGTAGTCTTCGACGTATTGAGATGTAACCATTTTAAGTCTGAGATAAAAAAATTTATTAACTTAAAATATTTTAGGAAGACATGAGAAAGGAAACTGGTTAAAGAGAAATTTTCCGAAATTCTGTTTTCAAAGATTTTAATTATTTTAAAATTATGAGACCCATGACTAAAAAAGGGTCATTTAGTTTTTCCACCCTTAAACAAAGAATTAGACAAATATGTTTTCAACTCTCTGAAACATTGTAAATATACTTCTATAACTTTGACAAAATTTTCTATCGCGTGGGAGCAAATATGTTACTTTTTGTCCTTATCCAGCTGTCATTCTCATCTCTTCATAAAACTGGTGATATTGCTTTTAACACGTGTTAATAATCAAATCTTAAATATTGAAACTGTCTCTGACGAAATGTAATTATCCCAGAAAAACTAACTTGAAGCCTATATACTATGAGATAACGACTACATGATAAAGGTCTTACATAATCCAGAGAAGCACTAAAATATTCCTTCGTTTCATTGTTAATCAGATTCTATATTGATACATTAATCAATTTCTCCTCAAAATAGAAAATATGAGGATATTTCATACTCACGTCTTATCATTGGCGATTGTCCTCAATTTTATTGGTAAATATAATAACAAAATATATCCAAAATTTTAAGTACATTTTTTAGCCATGCGGAAATCAGAATTTATACGATTTAATCTCCATTCTATCCCAATTGTTACTTTCTTCCAAACTTTATCTGATTTTTTCTGAAATAAGCAGTACCAAAGTAGTATCAAATTTTCGTTAAATATGAACCCCTGGTTTTATTCGATTATTTAAAGACGTTATCTCCAAATTTGAGCAAAATCGTTTAATAGTAACATATGCTTCAAAGAATAGAAGTTTACCATTGACTTATCATGAGGAAAACCAAACTTCTTCCAAACATCCACAAGAATCGCAGAATTTTAAATGCAGGAGAGCACAAATCTTTGGAATTCAGAATAAATTCTCTAGAATGATTTAGAATACAAGCGCGAGTTCAGCCACACTCGCCGCCTTTTCTATGAAATTGTGGCAGGAATATTGCGGCTTTTCAGTTATAATTCTTCCTGATGATTATCATAAAAAATTGAGAAAAACAAGTAGTCTATTAATGTTGTTCATAATATATCAACATACGATTGTCCACTATCAAAAAAATGTAATCATCTACTGTGTCTTGTTGCAGAGATGAGTTCGCAGTTCGACTTTTTACCGAATGGCGAGCCTATTCCTGGTGTTCCTCGTCGCAGAACTTGTCCTTCTCCTAATAAACATCAATCTCCAGAAAGGTCTCGTCCACCAGTTGAGCTTCCTCTTCGTGCCAGGTCAAGGTCTCCTCCTGTCAGGTATCCCTCTTTACGCATACTTGGATGTAAACCTGAAGAACTTAGATTTATGCGACTTATTCCCAACACCAATCCAAACCAGCGATTCGAGATTCGAACATACACTTTTCCCGCTGATAAACCAATGAAAATAAAAGGAAAAAATAATAGCTTTGGGCCCGTGCCAACCGACGAACAAAATGTTTTATCAACATCCACAGGAGACGTCTTTGCAATATTGGTGGGAAATAATCGTCTTCGTGGAATGTATAGAGTAGCACCTGACTATGAAGGACGGATGAAAATAAACATGTACAGTGGTGCCGTTGAAGACATGACTCCAGAAG
The DNA here is from genome assembly GCA_932066315.1 of Andricus coriarius. Classification (NCBI taxonomy): domain Eukaryota; kingdom Metazoa; phylum Arthropoda; class Insecta; order Hymenoptera; family Cynipidae; genus Andricus; species Andricus coriarius. The sequence goes on along the minus strand of CAKNWT010000104.1, from coordinate 17,208 downwards.
AATGCGCTGAATCTCCCCTAGGGTTCAAGAATATAATTACAAAGAATTTTGGAATATTAAATGTAAACGACATTCACCCACATCATTAATTCAATGAAGAAAATGTAAATCTATAATATAATATTCTTGATGATTAGAAGATCAAAATGTTACATATAACTGGTAATTACATTAAAGAGTCATTCTGTTATTGCTCTCAAGGCTACATTCTTTCGTCAATACCCCAATTTTTTCCCGGAAACAGGTAAAAAAGGTGAATTTTATTCCATCATGAAAATATTTTACAAATAAAATTAATATAGACTGTAGATTGGAAAATATTCTTCAGCGTTTAAGGGGTTAGGATCAGTCGCAAGACAAAAAAAAACGATTTTTTAAATAATTTTTGTTGAAAACAGGTTTTGTTACCTATTGACAAATGTTCTACAGTTCGAATAATAAACATTACAAGAAGTTACAGTTACATCATCTGAAACAAAAAACTACCACGAAATAAGTTGAAAAATGATATACCCTTGTACTTGAACGAACAATTAAGTCAAAATTTTAATTATTAAGAAAATGGCGGATGTGCAAACACAACATTTTTCAATGAAAATAAACAAATTTTGTTTGAACATCCGCCATTTTCTTTTTCTGTATGCTCCGCATTTTTTATTTAACATTAGAGAACCGTCGTATTTATGGTGCTAAACCCATGACCACGCACACTGCACCTATCAATACAGCCTCTCCTTATTCCACAATGAATCCTCTGTGTAATGGAAGCGTGCTGCTGGGTCCCATAACCTTTTAGAGTGGTAGGTTTCGAATAACTCAGATTCCTGATTTAGATATTTGAGAACACTTTATTCAAAACTGTCCAACTGAAACACTGAGACACGCATGGTGCGAGAGCTATACACTAACAAGTAACCGTTCACCCCTTTAAATCAGGCATGGTGTAATGTTATATATTTCCTGAAAGCTCTTGTCGCGAATGGCCCAAATGTGAAATACTAGCGTCAGTCAGTCATATATATGGAAGCTATGGGCCTTTGAAGTTAATATGGGAGCCTATGAGAAAAATCATTACTCTTGTCAGATAAGCCCTTATCACCCTGCTATGTTATTATGAACAGACACTATCTGTGACCTGAGTAAGCAGATCGGGAGATTATGAGAGTTGTGAGATATAAGAACACACACAGTTTTGGTTTGTTGATGAATTGATTCTTATTCCCATAGACTCCCATGTTAACTTCGTAGGCCCATAACTCCCATATACATGACCGATTGACGCTAGCATTTCACATTAGGGTTTCTTATAACAAGAGCTTTCAGGAAATATATAACATTACACCATCCCTCATTTAAAGGGGTGAAAATGGAGACCAGAGTCCAGTAAGCGACTTCCTATTCTTCGATGGTTTACGAAAAATACATTCGTGCCTATACCTTAGTTCGAATCTGAATAAAGTTAACGATTTTCTGGTTTTGCACGGTAGAACTAGGTGGTAAAAGAAAAAAATCTAATTTTTAAAAATAAGGGACATATAAGTGAGAGCACATAAAGGATACTAGGCAGAAAGTATGCATTTGATAGATACATTCTATCGAATATCACCCAATTTCAATTTTCTCTTCCAGCATATTTTTCTCTTTGTGAGAAAAGATTGCCTTAACTCATTTTGTCCACAAGAATCCCAGGATTATATGCAGGAGGGCAAACATTTTTTGGAATACAAAATAGACTCTTTGGAATCTTTTAGCATTCTTTACAACTGAATTACGTCGACGATAACATATGCCAGGGGGAAATTAAAATTCGGCAATTTTTTGAGATTTTTAACTTTCTTCTGACAACTTTTGATCAACCAAAATTTGGTATGGTACTTCTTCTAAGGAAAGTACTGGAAGCTTGCTTTGGATCGGTTTGGAATAAATTTGTATCTCAAACTTTCGCATGGGCGTCTGTTCGAGCCAGCACAACATTTAAGGGTTTTAATTGTCTTAATCATGTCATTTATATGGGAATGAGAAGTTACCTAGTTCCAAGACCCCTTAATGAGTTCAAAATTGCCTCACAATATTGCTACAGGGAGTTCATGATATACCAACATACGATTGTCTACTACCAAAAAAATTGGATCCACTAGTGTTTCTTGTTGCAGAGATGGTTTCGCAGTTCGACTGGTGATTCTCCTTGCAGAACTTCTTGCTTGTCAAAAAAACATCAACCTCCAGAAAGGTCTCTTCCTTCTGCAGAGCCTCCTCTTCGTGTCAGGTCCAGGTCTACTCCCGAGGGGTAAACCACTCTCAAATCAGGGAGATCCCATTCAGCGTTATACGGACGTTGTGCTATGAATTTTCGATATCGGTGACGCTAAAGTTACTAAAATAAGGAATCTGTCTTATGAGCCTGTTAGAATAACATCAACGCAATAGGCGGTCGTTATTCGTAACCTCGGAGTTACTCTCCCTTTCTTGTAAGCTAGCGATAAGCTCGTCGTTGCTAGCGGCGCTTCTCGGATGATTTTTCCCTTAGCAGTTAAGATCCGTCCTTTACACGTTCGTTAACATCTTGATTTTGACGCTAATCGAATCTTACTTGATCCGTATGCCAATGTTATACACAAACGGTTTATTTTTGTGTATTCGAGTGTATTCAAGTCATTATTATTAATATAAATAATATTTATAATGCATATATATATATATTTATTTATTTATTTATATTCAATTATGGATTTTGATAGATTCATTAAGTAATGATCAATCACGTAAAAAAAGTATGCGTTCAATCAACTGAAAGGGATGGATTATCAATTATATTAAAATTTAGTGTATCTATAACAAAATATATTATACTCTAATAATAATATTCGGCCGAATAATTATATATGACCTGTGTGTAAGACTAACTATTGACGATTGAAATAAAAACAATCAATCAATAAAGAATAATCATTGATTTTTGATAAATTATGATTATTAGGAAAAGCAGACTTGTGAAAAATTTGATTGTAGAATATTATTCATAATACTCGATGATAGCTTTATTCAGCCTTCATCAATTTTTTTATTTTTATGTTAATTTGTGATAGGAAATTGGATCTTAAGGGAGGTTTCTTTGTCAATATAGTTGTTCGAGTCGAATGAATTGAGTTGTATTAAATTTTCTAACACACAAAAAACTTGTCTTGTTAATTCACTCAATTTTTGGAATTTCTCATAAAATCGATGTGCAATTTTGAAACGTTTTATTTTAACCGTTTTTAACTAGACTTCTCTGGAACTTTTAATTTTAAAGAATTTTGTTTTAGGAAATTTATTGTCTGTAAGTTTTTTTTTATTTCATTAAAAAAAATGAATTTCGAAAATTAACGAATTAAAAATTTATTAGAAACGCACTTCTCGAAGATTCGAAGAATTTTAAATATACGTAATTTATATTCAATATTGGCAATTGTGATTGATTTTATTCCAAATCAAAGTTTAGAAATTTGCTATCAATATAATTCAAAACAAGGGCTAGTATGGAACTTAGTATTTTTATTTGCAGGAATCATAATATACAGAAATGATTTCAATCGTTTCATGAATTTATTTCAAATCATAAAATATAATACAAGGAACGTTTTCACCTCAGTTTTCACACAATAAGAAAATGTATCTTTATCGAATGAAACATGAAGTAAACTAGAATACGTACACAGCATGTGGTTTAATTTAAGTACAAAATTACACTCTCTGTACAACAACAAAAAATAATCTAGTCTTCCGAACGTACAGTCCGCCCTTTCAAGAAAACACTTATGACTTATTTTAAGTAGAGAAGTATATTCTCTGTGTAATGTAGAAACCATAGCTCAGCCACTTGAATATAATATTAACTTTTTCAAATAGAACGCTTATAACTAATTTTGAGTAGAAAATTATATTTTCTATACATAGTAGAAAACATAAATCAGCCTCTCGAATATGCAGTCCACTCTTGTCACAGAACATATACATATAACTAATTTTATGTAGATTAGTATACTCTCTGTACAATGTAAAAAACATTTTAGCCTTTTGAATATATAGGCCACTCTTATAATAGAAAACGTATAACTCATTTTAATAAGAAAAGTATATTCTCTATACAATGTGAAAAACATAGATCATATTCTTCAATATACAGCCCATTCTCCTAATAGAACAATTATAACTAATTTTAGGTACAAAAGTATGTTTTTTGTACAATGTAGAAAGGTAGAACAAGCTACAAAACATACAGTCTTAGTATTTGTTATTTGTCAGGGAGACATTGAGCGACACATTTAAAAAAGTCGAATGTAGCACATTTTGAGAGCCCGAGAGAAAGAAGGAGACAAGTCTTACGTTTTAACATGAGACTTGTCTCTGTTTTGCTCTCAGTGTGCGATTCGTGATAAAATAATCGATGACCGAGACTACATTGCATATATTATATTTAATATATATATATAATATATATACATAATTAAAAAATAAGGTTTAACCACCACCGCAGGGTCTCACTGGGAGCAACTGCCATCTAAAAAAATCACACCGGCTCCCAGTAAGACCGCGGTAAATAACATTCATGGCCACGTCTCACAACCGTGAGATGGGTGGTATATATATGTATATATATATGTGTATATATATATATATATATATAAAGTATAATATATAATATATATACGTATTATATTTAATTATTGATAGCAAATATTGTTCCTTTTCATTAAACAAACGATTGGATAAATAAAAATTCTCACATACTCACTTTATATCAACAAAACGTCAAATAAACAAGTAATTTTCAACTTTTTCTAAGTTCATATTAAATTCTAGTAAGAAATTTTACTTAAATTATTCATTAAAATGTTCAATTTTGTTTTTTATTTGTTATAAAATATCTCTGAAATACTGTAAATTTAAAACACGTTAGATGAAATTCCAAAAAATTTATCAAATTCATCAAAACAGTTTTTTTGAAGGTAAACTTTTGCATTTGTCTTCATTTCAAATGCCAAACTTATTTCAAATCCCAAATAAATTCGAATAATGCATAAAAAATCTTATAAACTCGTTCAAAAGTACCGAAGAATTGATATCAATTCATTATTACGAAACATAAATGAAACTTGCCTCAGTAAAGCAATTCAATGACGAGTACAGCCGAAAATTACAGAATTGATATCTCGATATGAATACACTGGCCCGACGTGTTCCGAGTCTAGCCGACTCCTCACGAAGAGTAAGAGTCGGAGAAATCCACACGTGGTGGTAAGCGATCGAATGCTATTTTTCCTTATTCGACGCTTATCCCATCGTTATTTCTCTAGCGGCACATTGCGTGTGGCTACACTTGTGATTTTTTTCCTTAGCCGTTGATTTTAAATGATTTTGTTCGTATGCAAATGATTTTATTTTATGCAATAAGAAACTTGCGTTATACATAGCAAAAAAATTCTATCGACAGTTAAACTGCGTTAAGTAGAATAAAGTTACGTTTATTTTAACACCATCTACAGATTTTGTATTTAAAAAAATCATGATTTTAAAGTGATTTACCCCTCGTCTACTCCTGCCATGTATCCTACTTTACACGTACTTGGATGTAAACCTGAACAATTTAGAATTATGCAGATTTATGCAGATTTATAAGAGAAAGAAATCACAATCTTTTGCCTATGCCAACCGAGAAAGGAAATGTTTTAATAGCATCCACTTGTGACGTCGTTACAATAGCGGAGGGGAATAGACGTCTTCGTGGAATATATATCAAAATACATTACGACCGCTTTATTAAACGAGTGAAAATGAACACGTCGAGCGGCGCTGTTGAAGATACGACTCGTTGCAGATCTTCTTCTTCCCTTGATAGGCATCCATCTCCAGAAAGGTCTCTTCCTACGGCAGAGCCTTCTCTTCGTGCCAGGTTAAGGTCTCCTCCCGCCAGGTATTCTTCTTTACGCATACTGGGATGTAAACCTGAGCAACTTAGAATTATGCGGCTTATTCCCAACACCCATCCAAATCAACGATTCGAAATTCGAATATAAACTTTTTCTGCTGATAAACCAATTCATGTGAGAGACAGAAATCTTGGTCTTGGGCCCATGACAACCTACGAAAGAAATGTTTCAACAACATTTACAGTAAGATCTGGCTATGAAAGACGACCGAAAATAAACATGTTCAGCAGCGCTGTAGAAGATATGACTTTAGAAGAATGTGCGGAGGCTCCCCTAGGTAACAAAAACCCAATCGCAAAGAATTTTAGAACAGTAAATGTGATCGACATTCCGGCTAGTAATTAATTTCATTAAGAGAATGTAAATCTAAAATATAATATTATTGATATGAAAATAATCCATAAGGTTTAGTGGCATCAGTTTGCAACAATGAAGACACAATTTTGTATTTAAATTAAGAATGTGTTTGTAGTTATCTATTGCTTCAGAAAAAAGATCATGAGATTAGTTAATTAGTTCTATTAAGCTTTTTTATTAGACTCCTTCTAAAGTACGACCAATAGATAATCGTTTATGTGCATAAAAACTTAACTATTCTGGAAATAGTTAAATATTTGACCAATAAAATAAATATGTCTAACAAAGTAGTTCAACGTTCAACCAAGTAGTTGAATTTTCAACCAAAAGAAAATAGAATTCTCAATGAAAACTTTAATAGCTGAATTTTTAACTAAAAACAATCAAGTTTCATCTACAAAGTTAACTAATTGAATTTCAGTTTAAAAAGTTAATATTGAAACAAACTAACGATTTTTCAATAAAATAGTAGCTGAACTTTTAACGCAAAAATATGAAGTCTCAATGAAAAATTTGAAAGTTGAATTTGGAACTGAAAACTATCAATTTGCAGTCAAACATGTCTTAGTTGAATTTCCATCTAAAAATATAAATTTTTAACAAAATACTTAAATCTTCAACAACATAGTAGAATTTCTCAACAAAATAGGTGCATTCTGAAATAAATATATAATGGTTCACTTTTCAATTAGAAAGAGTTAACTTTCATCGAAAAATATTTAGATTTTCTTATTGAGTTCAATAAATAAATTAAAAACAAAGAGTTCTGTCACAAAATGGTTCAAAGACACGATTTAGGAATTTTTAAACGCTGAAATTCCACCAAAAACTTTTCCCCATATTTTGCGTCGTTTGGCTCAAAATTTGAATTCTCGACTTTTTTTATATTATTTTCAATAAATTAAACCAAAATGTTAAGTCCTATTAATTTGAATTCTCGATTTTCTGCATATTACCTTTGATTAATAAAACGAAAATGAAAATCGCTATTGAAAAATGGTTAAAAGAAACTTTGCAGGACATTTTAAAAGCTATAATTTCTCTTTAAAAATTTTCATCGTATTTTGCACCGGTTGGTTCAAAATTTGAATTTCGTATTTCCCCATAGTATTTTCAATAAATCAAACAAAAATGAAAAATGCTATAAAAAAAATGGTTACAAACATTTTTTAGGTCTTTTTGAAAGCTATAGTTTCTGTTGGGCATTTTTTCTCGTATCTCATATCGTTTGGCTCAAATTAGAATTTTCTGTTTTTTCCATAGTATTTTCGATAAATAACACCGAAATGACCTAATCAAATCAATCAAAAAATAGTTTCGAAAATTTGTTTACGACCATTCAAAACTTATAATTACTTCCTGAATCTTTTTCATATATGTCGCGAATCTTTTTTACTTATCTGTGGTAGTTTGGCTAAAAATTAGAATATTCGATGTTTTGATATTATTTTCGATGGATAAAACCATAACCGTTGATCAAGGAATTCTCGTTTAACAAACTCGTTCTTTCTTTAAAGACCTAAAAAAGTGTGCCAAAGCTCGATTTGATTTTTTTTTTTTTTTTTGAAGAGTTATCGAGATTACGGACGGACTGACAGACGGACAGAAGCCATTGCCAAAACTTGATTTTTGGCTTTAGGGGGTCTCTAAACGTGAAGAACCGTCGGAAAGCTGTTGTGTCAAATTTCGGACGATTCTAATACTTTCTGAATCATAAATTATGAGAATCTAAAAATGCGAAGCAAGTAAGACAAAATTATTATATCCTTCACAATAAATATAAAAATTGAATAATAATGTACAATGATGGTAATTTAAAACAAGATAATTCATATGTATTAAGAAGCAAACTTTCAAGATTATTAAAAGTTATTTAACTTAAATGAGTACGTGCTATCATTATTTGTTGTATACTGATAAGATAATTACCCCGCTCTTTCCATATTCACGCAAAAAGCAAAAAATAGAAGAAATATGCGAAAAATATCTATTAAAATGTAATGTCTGCGATTGAAACAAATTTCATATCCAAATCAATAGAAATTAATTTTTAAATAAACCAAAATTTGATTGACCCTGTATCAAAGATATGATACCTATATTTAACTTCAACTAATTTTATGATAAATTTTAGTAAAAATGCTCAAATAAATTGAATCATTAATCATTCATTTGATCTGAGTAAGATAAGGTGTAATTTGAGATTCCATAACAAAAATTGAAATAGAGTAATGTCTTCTGTTCGGTTATTAAATTGAAAATTCAAACAACTATGAACGTAGATGTAATTGTCGAGTGTGTGAATGAACTGTGTGGTACTGCGTTTGTAGAAAGAATGCCTGGTGATGCGTGGTGGAATGATGAAATGCAAGCAGCTGCCCAAGAAGAGAAAGAAGTTTGACTATCATGGATCCAAAATATATTTAAAATCTTATACTCACAATAAAAATAATTCTATTCAATGAACTTTTTTACTTTAAATTTTGAACTTTACTTCGTTAAGTGCTGCGGGATAAGCAATAGCCGAAGTCAACTGGAATTTGGATTCATTCAGATTTTGAACCTATAAATGATGTAGAAACTTGCTATAAAACCCGATTTTGGATCCATTTTAGTCAAACTTCTCTCACCTTCAAGAATGGTGTGCCTTACCGATGAGAAGAGAAATAAACTTGAAAATGATTACAGATACAAAAATAGGAAAGTAAAACTATTATTCAAGGAAAGTAAAGATAAAATCAAAACAGAAGAAGAGAAAAGAATGCAAAAGTTTTTTTCAGGAAGCAAGAAACTGTTTTATAAATCGGCGTTGATCAATATGAAGGGAGGTAAAAGTACAGAGTTTGTCAACATGAGAAATAGCAAGGGTGAAATGCTATATGATACATTCCGGATACCAGGCGCTTTGAGAGACTCTTTTAAGGAATTATTGGGAGGTGAAGCGATAGGCCACCACAACTGCGATATAGAACACGATACGTTATAAAACCCACTTGAGTAAGTCTTTGCCTCTGAAGCTAGGGACATAATTAAGAACTTAAAAAATGGTAAGGCTGCTGGTGTAGAGTTGTGTTGCGGAACGAATTTGTTATTTATATAAGTAACACCATAATTCTAGATCAATCTAAAAATCTATACCCCCACATTACTCGCCTCCTCACCAAGTATGTCACTCTCACCTAGAAAGGAAACTGGCTTAATGGTATAATAATAATTAATCTAATCTTAAATAATGAAACTGATTCTGACGATATGTAATAATCTCAGAAGGACGAGCTTAACGCTTATATTTTATAAGATAACGACTACATGATAAAGGTCCTTCATAATATAAAGAAGCACTAGAATATTCCTTTGTTTCATTGTTAATCAGATTCTACATTAATATATTTGTCAGTCTTTTTTCAAACTAGAAAAGATGAGGATTGTGCATACTTTCGTCTTATCATTTGCGATGATCCACAATTTTATGGGTAAGTATAATAATACCTAATAATATACCTATAAATATCAAGTCATACCTAAAATTTCAAGTACATTTTGTTAGCTATACGCCAATTAGAATTTGTGCAATTTAATCTGCAATCTATCCCAATTTCCATTTTATTCCAAACAATAGTTCAGAAATAGCAACAACGGGAAGAAGCAAATGGGTAAAAATGACCCACTTTGTCTTTTTGTTGCTAGGGTGGCGCTTATTTTTCGAAATTAAATTTGCTTAGGCTCACAACTCCTAGTTTTGGTTCATTGCCCAAAAAAATTATCTCTGAGCAAAATTGATTAATATAACCTACGCATCAAAGACATGATGAAACATAAGCTCCATCTGTCACGAAAATCAAACTTTAATTTGATGTTCCGATATATTCGGACAGAAATGAGTTATCATAATAATTTTGCATTAAAATGAAGAGTTGTAAAGGTATTATTACGGTTTATCACCTACGATTCTCTCTGATGATTATCATCAAGAATTAAGAAAAAAAAATAGTTTCTTAATTTTGTTTGTTAAAAGAGAATTCTGAAAAACATTTTGTTGAGTTAAGTAGGTAAATTTTTGTCCCTAATGAGTATCATATAAAAGAATTTTTAAATGCAATGCAGTAAAAAATTCCTAATCGCGTTAATCGCATAATGTATAGGGGTATTAGAAATTACTCATGTCAAAGATGCCTTAATGACTTCCAACTTGCCTCACAATATTGCCACAAGAAGTTCATGATATTCCAACATAAGATTGTCCACTATCAGAAAAATGTAATCCTCTTCTCTTTCTTGTTGCAGAGATGAGTTCGCTGTTCGAATGTTTACCTAATGGCGAGCCTATTCCTGGTGTTCCTCGTCGCAGAACTTCTTCTTCTCCTAATAGACATCAATCTCCAGAAAAGTCTCTTTCTCCTGCAAAGCCTCCACTTCGTGTCAGGTCCAGGTCTCCTTCTGCCAGGCATCCTTCTTTACGCATACTTGGATGGAAGCCTGAACAACTTCGATTTATGCGGCTTATTCCCAACACCAATCCAAACCAGCGATTCGAAATTCGAACATACACTTTTCCTGCTAATAAACAAATTCAAGTGAAAGAACGATATAATCATCTTGCCCCCATGCCAACCCATGAACAAAATGTTTTAACAACATCCACTGGTGACGTCGTTGCAATATTGGCGGAAAAGACACGTCTTCGTGGAATTTATACATTAAGAGTTGACTATGAAAGACGGGTGAAAATAAACATGTACAGTGTTGCTGTTGAAGACATGACTCCAGAAGAATGCGCGGAAGCTCCACTAGGTAACAAAAACCGAATTATAAATAATTTTAAAATAGTAAATGTAAATGACTCACCCATATCATCAACTTCATTTAAAAAAATGTAAAACTAAAATAAAATATAGGTGATGATCCGAAGTAGTATAAAAATGTTACAACCAACTAGTTATTACATTAAAGATCCCATGCGTAATGATTCTCTAGGCTACAATTTTTCGTCAATACCCCAGGTTTTTTTCAGTAAATAGGTAAATAGGCATCAGTTTGCAACAATGAAGAAATATTTTCATATTCATATAAAGTATGTATATTCAGTTAACTACTGTTGCAGAAAATAAATCACGAAATTAGTTAATTAGTTCTATTAAACTTTTTTATTAGACACCTTCAAAAGTATGACCGATCGGTAATCATGTCTGTCAATAAATGCTTCCGCGATTCTGGAATATAGGATTTGATATAAGCGTTTTTTAATTAAGATTTAATAGAGTTTCAATGGATCAATGTTGATAAAAAAATATCAGATTTCTCGACAGATAGTTATATAAAACCTTCCAAGATTCTGGAATACAAGATTTGATACATATCTTACGCGATTAAGATTGAATAGAGTTTAAATAAGAAAATGTTCATAGAAAAGTATAAGATTTCTCGATGAATTTGTATACACATTTTATTTTATTTCTATCGAAAAAGCGATTTAAAGCAGATATGAATGTCGGATATCATATTTGATAGAATTTAATTGGATTTGAATTTGGATAATTGCCTATTTTGCTATCACAGAAATCAGTAGCAATTCTATACAAACGTTTAATAGAAATTGATTTCCTTATTCATGATTTTCGTTTTAAAATACCAATTTTCGGCGTAAACGGACAACACAACCTAAAATTGGTAGTTTTTTTAGTTATCTTTGAAATATTTTTTATTGATATTAAAAATACCAATTTCCCACGAAAAATACTAACATAATCCAAAATTTTTGAAAGATTATAAATCTTGTTCGTATAGTATTACGTTTTGTTCTAAATACCGATTTTCTGTGTAAAACGCTAACATAACCTTACATTGTTCAAAGTTATAAATCTTCTTTGAGATCTAATTTTTGGTATTGAAAATAGCAATTCATGTCAATAAACATTAACATGATCCAAAATTATTAAAAGTTCATAAATTGTGTACAAATTATAATATTTTTTTGTCAAAAATACGTATAATACATATTTTGATGTAAAACGCTAACGCAACATAAAATTGAAAAAATTATGAACCTTTAAAATCTAATCCTTTTGATTCCAAACCTCAACTTCTAGTAAAACGTAAATTGTTGAAAATGTTTGAATCTTTGAAATCTAATAATTTCTGATTAAAAATATCCATTTCCGGTCTAAAACGTAAACATAACCTAATACTGTTTAAAATAGCGTAAAAATATGTGAATTTTACAAATTCTACTGAATTTAACTCAAAAATTTGTAACGTATTTATTTAAACAAAAAGTTGAAAAAAAATTGCAAAATTTAAGATATGGTTACTATGATAACACGTAATTAAATCAAAATGATTCACATCGACACGTAACGAATCAATTAAAATTCGCGAAGCATAACTCGATAGATAATTATAAATGAATGATTTATTGTTAACGATAGTATTGTTATAATCATTCAAAGGAGATTTTTAAATCGTTTTGGATATTTATGAAGCGATTTTCGTTTTCAAGCCTATTTAAAGTAATACATAAACTAAAAAATTAAATTAATTACTGTTTTTATTACTGTTATAAACAAATTTTATAAATAAATGCGCAGTACGAGTAATTATTAGGAATTTCAGGTACTTTTTTTCAAGCTTGTCATTTTGGGCAAAACACGTTTAAAAAGAAGTACATCAAACACTTAAAAATTACTCAAGTTACAAATTTGTTTATACAAATTTTGCATAACAATAAGAAATATATTTATTATTTTTTTCTAATGTTTGTATATTAGGTTAAATTGGATTGAAAATGAAAATTACTCAATAACTGTCCGTAATTCTTGAATAATCACCAATCATTTTTTATAACAGTATAATCGTTAGTAAAAAATTATTCATTTATAATAATCTATAAAATTATGCCTTACGAATGTTTGTCAATCGAGCACGCACTAATATCAATCATTTTGGATTAATAACACGTTATTACAGCAACAATATCTATAAATTTGAAAAAATTTTAACTCTATATTTAAATGAGGTAGATAAAAAATTATTATTTTTTTAAATTGACCTCTGAAGGATCTCTTAAGAATTTAAACAAAAATTATTGGAAATCGAATGAAGATTTTAGCCGCTTTTTGAAAGTTTTTTATCATAAATAATCATTAATCGTTAATTTGAGCATACGCAAAAATTTTTTATCTATTTTTCAATTCATGAAATAACAATGCTTGTAAATGTTTAAACAAATTCAAATTGCTTCAACAACTTTATTTTGTTTACATAAATTTTTTTTGTGCTATTTTTCGAAATATTGAAATATTTTTTTGTTCCTAATTTGTTCATAAGAATACTAATAAATGTTTAAACAAAATTAAAATTGTTTACAAAATTTATTTTATTTCACTGATTTCAAATGATGTTATCGTTAGAGATATAGAAATGACGAAATTATTTTTTCCCCTTTTTCGACAGATTTAATTGGTTTGTAAAAATGCTCTGACTAAATTTTTTAAACAATTTAATTGTTTTCAAAGATTTAAGTGTATTCTTTGAAAGAAAATTAGTACCTACACATATTTTAATGTTTTGAAAAATGGCAAAACTGAATCATTTTATCAAAATAAAATTGCTCAAATAATTTCAATTTGTTTAAACATTTACAGGTATTCTTAGAAATCTGTCATGGATTCCGTGAGATAAAATGTTTCTTCTAATTTTTGTATGTTAACTGTATACACTTGAACTAACACGTATTATCTAAATAATTGTGAAATTATTTAAATAAATGATTAAATTGTTATCATTGAATAAAGAACTCATAGCGTCTAGAAAATACGTTCATTTCGGGTTCATTTCGCGACTAACATAAAAAAACGAATGTTCAAAAGAATTAAAATTATTTAAACAATTGAAAATTAGTTTAAAACTTTAACTAGGTATTCTTAAATTAACGATCAATCATTATTGATGAGAAATAAACTTTCAAGAATCGTTAATAAGCCACAATATTACGCAAAATTCAAATTTATCACTTGTGGAGTTTTCTTTGGGGACCCATAAGAGTGGTTTAAATAATAGGAAATATTGTTTATTTATGTACTTGAATACTTGGAATAACGAACAAGTCTCATATTCTAAAATTAGACTTCTAATACTAGTTTCGGTAATAATAATAAAATTTTTTAAATATATTACAATGCCATGTTTCAATTTCAAGCATGAGTGAAGTCTTTAACCTTCTTAGTTTATTATATAAAAAAGCCAGAATGAAATCAAATATTATAAATTTTTATGACGTCCCCCTTTTTGAAATCTTTCAAAACTGTGGATTAAAAAAAATTAACTTGTTAATCAGCTTTCAGCTTTAAACTTTCAACATTATATTATTCAAAAATGAATCATTTAAAATTAAACAATCTTGGATAGAACGCATGAATCGAAACCTCGATCGAAAATGGTTTGGTTTTATTTTTAAATCATTCAAAATCGTATCGTTTGAAAATAATTATATTTCATATTTGAAAACAAATTAAAACCTATGATGAGTTAAATAATAATAATTTTAACCTGAAATGTCTTAAATCACTTGGAGGCTATAGAAATTGAGAAATTTTTATTCTTAGGCTTACCAATTTAAATTTCACTAATTATAGCATTTAAAACTGAAAATTAATCAATTTGACAATTAAAAAATGGACCAGTTTTAAATTTAGAACGTTTTAAATTAACAAATTTTGAATTAATAAAAAATGTCACAATATCCAATTTAAAGCCTTTTATACTAAAAATTTACAGCTTTCAAATCCTAAAATAAAAAAATGTCATTTTTTTTTTAAGACTTGTATACTTAGAGGGGACAGATGATACAGATTCCTTAAAAATTTTGAATATACCATCTAGCATAATAATGCGTATATTTTCTGAAATAAAGTTTCTTCTTTTGATCTCTCTAGGAGCTTAATGGGAAAAGCACCTGACAGGAAACCAGAAGTTCTGTGGTTCGAATCCCAGCGGAGTGAAAGGAGAAGATATTTTTTTCAGAAACATTTATTAAAAATGATTTTCAATTTATAACTCCATCAAGTCTGAAAAAGACGTTAATAATTTTCTGTTATTCTCTAATGATGATACAGATTCCAGTAAAAAATGTTTAAAAAAGCTGACGTTTGATGAATCTCTGAAAATCGCGGTCAGCATTTGTTTGAAGTGAAATAAAAGCTTCCCTCTGATGAATCGCTACCATACCGTGGAGAAAGAAAAACAGCAGTGGAACGAAGAATCCGGATCGCGGCTTGACTTAGCCTTGGGGTTCTCAAGTATTTAAATCGCTCTTAGCTCTTTTGGTTTGGCTTTTCCACTTCTTTCCGGCACAAAGGCACATTGTTTCACTCCTCGTTTCTAAAGACACGAGCGCCGTACGTCTAAAATACTTTTCGCATGCACGCACGCCAATTCATAGGCCACCAACCCTGGCGAAAGTATCGGACAGGTTTTCCTTCCGAACTAATCCGAATCATTCCGAAATCTGTATCCGAACCAATCCGAGTCAATTCGAACCAATCCAAAAAAAGTTCTACATTTTGTTTGACCCAAATCGTTTAAAAATTAGTCCGCATCAATCCGGTTCAATGCGAACTCCAAAACAAACCAATCCGAACAAATCCGAACCAAATTTCCAATCCAAATGAATTTGAATCAATCCGAATTCGGATTGATATACACTGAATTTTCAATCCGAATGAATCCGAGTTCGGATTCAATTGGATGCATTCGGATTGAATATACGCTTTTCCTGCTGATAAACCAATTCAAGTGAGAGCCAGAAATAATAATCTTATGCCCATTCCAACCGGCGAAAAAAATATTTGACAACATCCACTGATGACGTAGTTTCAATAGTACAGGGAAATAAATGTCTTCGTGGAATATATGTAAAAAGAAATGACGACAGCTTTATTAAGCGAGTGAAAATCAACATGTCTAGCAGAGCTGTTGAAGATATGACTCCAGAAGAATGCGCTGAGGCTCCCCTAGGTAACAAAAACCGAATTACAAAGAATTTTGGAATATTAAATGTAAACGACATTCATCCACTTAATTAATTTAATAAAGAAAATGTAAATCTAAAATATAATATTGTTGATGATCCGAAGTAGGATCAAAATGTTATAACTAACTGATAATTAAATGAAAGGGTCAATGTTTTATGGTTCTCAAGACAACAATTTTTCGTCAATACCCAAGGTTTTTTTCAGCTGAAGGTAGCAAGGTGCTTTTTGTTCCCGCAAGAAAATATCTTAGGAGAAAAATAATTTGAAGATAGGGCAGATCACCCTACAGCTGAAAGAAAACTATCCCTTGACGTTTAATGGCATAAGTTGTCGCCGTCAAAAGTACGAAAGTAGATAGGAATGTGGAATATCATATTTGATAGAAGTAAATTGGATTTCTATCTAAGAATCTGATCAAAATGGGTTGGAATTTGCAGTAGCATATTTGACAGGGTTGGATTTAATTTTTATAGAAAATAGTATAGGAATGTCTAGAAAAAACGTCGATCGTCAAAAGTACACCGATTCGGTGTTATTTTGAGTTGCAACAAAACTGAGACACCGGAGAATGAGAATGCAGCTATGTTCATGTTACAGATTCACACTTGAATTTTTCTCATTTTGAGAAAAAATGTATCATCTCGAGACAGAAGACAGAAGAGAATTTACGATCACCAAATTACTTTTGTCAATGCTTTGACTGTTAATTTTAAAAGGTCTGTGCACAAATGTGGGGGTTCAACAACAAAAATTAATTATCAAACGTTCATGAATTGATTTCTAATTATGTGAATAAGAAATGTTTACCTATAAAAAACAGATTCTTCAAATATTATAAATGACCTTAACTTATG
>CAKNWT010000101.1:0-15863 GCA_932066315.1 Andricus coriarius | reverse complement strand
TCTCACGTATGTGAGATGACGACGTTATTACCTTCAACATTGGCCTTCGAAGATATAATTATTATACTTTAATCGCAGTTTTAATAATGATATCCCGTAACATAGTCCATGATCCCTCTATATCTTCATTGCTTCTAAGCGCCTTCCAAGTTGCCTCATCTATGCTTTCGTTTATCTTATTCTGAAAATATATTCGCACTAACGGTTTTTGTAAATTTTCAATTTTGAGTCGCGTTTGTTTCGTGTTTTTTGTTTTCTTTCTTCTCCATCCCCGCCCTAAGTTAATTTTGAAGACTAAAAGGTGGTGATCAGTATTACATTCGGAACCCCTCATGACTTTTGTAACTTTAAATAGTTCTCGCACTCTTTTATTCGCAATAACGAAGTCAATAATACTGCGGTAAGTTCCTTTACACCAGGTGTACGTGTGGATCATTTTATGTCGAAACCAAGTATTCGTCATAAATAGGCCCTTTTCCAAGCATAAGTTAACTAACTTTTCCCCGTTATAATTTTTTTGTTGCTTCCCAAATTTATCTAGTACCCTATCTGTATCTGTATCTTTATGTTGGACGCGGACCCATCGGTGCATATCTCCTAGCAAAATTATTCTTTCACCTTAATCGCAAGTATTAATTTTTATCATTTAAATTGTCCTGAAGTCTTTGACTTCCCTCAGGTCGTTATCAACTGGGGCGTATCATGCTGTGATGAATAATCTTCTGATTCCTACCTTCTTTCTAGCCCACAACAATCTGGGAGTTACAAAATCATGATCTTTGAGATGCCATATTGCTTTTTCATGCCCATTTTGACTTTGAAATTGACAAATTTGTAATCTTTTAATTTTTAGTTTAAAAGACTCAAAATTAGAAGACTTCTGTAACAGGGTTTGCTGACATTCTTAGTCGAATTACGTAATGTTTTTTTGTATTGTTTTAAGAAGTAAATACGCGAAGGTTAACCACATTAGGCGTGCAAATAATCTTGTTTTCTTCACTTTGAAGTGACGTAGCCTGTTTACAAGTTTTAAGATATCACGTTGTGGCTGCGTCATGTATACACTAAGCCTTCTTGAATTCTTTAATTGATGTTAACAATGAGTAATTAGTTCAATTTTTCTAATCGTGGTCTAGAGAATCCACCGTTAAATATTTATTTGAACCAGAAGAAAACCGGAAAATGACCAGGAATTTTTTTGTAGAATTTTAGTGGTGATCCTGAAATATTTTGAAATATATATTTTATCTTCAGGTGTTCCTTTTATATAACGCTGACGATTTTTCCGACCTGTACAGGTCTCACATTAATATTATTAAAAAATAATTGTACAAAAACTGTTCGTAATAAATGATAAACTGAAAACTTATATTCGTGTATGCTATTAAGTAATTTAGATTTCAACGGGGTTTTTGACACACGGAATACTTAATTTTGCATTAACCAAGTCAAATATTGAGAGCAAGGGGGATAATCGTCAGATGTTTTGTAAAATGTAAATGCTCTTGAAATCGTTGCACTATAAGAAATCTTTTAAAATGTTCAAGATTCCAATAAGCCCGTTGCAAATACTTTGAAATTCTGATAAAAAAAATTTCGCAATGATAGAAGGGGGTGTGATGTACTAATTATTAAATGATACTAATTCACGATGCTATTTGTTAATTTTATGAAATAATATTACAAAAAATGATACAAATAATTTATAAAAAATAAGTTTGACATCTATATGCAAAGACAAATTGTTTTTCGTTTATAATGTTAATAAAGTATATCAAATAAAAATTTGTATTACTAAGATTTTCTCTCCCCATTACCTGCAAGATAAGAGCTGTCTGTCAATTCTTAGGACTAGCTGGTTATCATAGGCGCTTCATTTAAGACTACGCCAAGTTATTCAAACCTTTTAATGATCTCATCAAGAAAAATATTAAATGGAGATGGAAAAAAGAGCATCATTAAAGTTTCCATAAAATACGCAATTACCTTTTTCGAGAGCCATTACATGAATATTCGGATTTTAAACAAGAATTTAAACCCACCACGGATGCCTCAGAGTACGCTGTTTGAGCAATCCTATCACAGGAAGAGTACGGGATGGACATGCCTATCGCCTATTACTCAAAGGCAATGAGCGAGTAAACTCTAGAGGTCACATGAACTTCAAAAGCTTTGAGTGCGCTGATCATGAATCCGTGATCCTATGACCCCTACAAGTCAGGATCAAGGTCAATTGAAGGTCAGCTTCATTAATTCGAGAGATATAATTTTCTTGACCTCAGACCTTTAAATGACATTGATCTTGACGTGTAGGGGTCATAGGGGTCTCGGATTAGTTATCCTAGTAAAACGAAACCGATCACTCTGCCCTAGCCTATGCAACAATGTATAGGCGCGTCCGAGAACGATTCACATGGCCCGGGCTGCGGAACCAAATAAACAACTAAGTACGAAATTTTCGAAATTGTCTGAAGAATAAGCTCACGAGAATCCGTACGCACTATTCAATGGTAATTACCGATACACCATTTGGCGTGTTTGACAAAGTGTCACTTAACACTGTAGGAAAACACCCTACAACCCCAAATTGGAACCAGCATATACTAACCATGCAGGAAAACTTCAGCACGTATTGCATAGCGGCACCCATTTCGAAGCCAGCTAGTTTTAACAAATTATATAAAAAATTACGCGAACGATTATGAAGACTGGGATAGACTGCTCCCACTCGCCATGTTTATGAAGTGCCGGAATTTACTCCCTTCGAATTAGTTTCCGGAAGAACCGCACGAGTAACCACCTCGTTTCCATCTGAAGACCACCTGGAAACCTATCGCACCTACTCGCATGAACTAATCTTCTCATTAAACAAGATTTAGAAATCGGCGCAAGGAATCTAATTGATGCAAAGGAAAGATCAAGGAAGTACTATGATCAACAGGCTAGGCCGCTAAACCCGAAAGTGTATTATCTAGTATACGTGGTGAAGAATGTACTTGATGAAAAATTCGATTCGCGAAGTCATGCTTCATACAAAGTCGTAGTACTAACCGATAATGATTAGGTAATTCTAGAAAGTGAAGATGACTCGCGATTTATGAAACATGCCAATAAACTTGAGGTACTTAAGATTTAAGCCGGTTAAAAGAATAAAAGCGATGCAAAGGCAGTAAAGGCAGGAATTAAAACTAAGGCTAAAAAAGAAACGAAAAATTTGAAATATAATCAATTCGAATAAATTCAATGAAGTCCATGATACCGCAGGAATTATCATGTGCCAAAATAATTTCGGGTTGGTGCACTGCTCAAATTTTTTTTTCTCTTTACTTAGTCAGAGCGTCAGTTATTTAAAAAAAAAAAACACTTTTTATCACTAAAAGTCAACGGTATCAGGGCTTGGACCGCCGATACATTATAGTAATTAGAGCTCTTTCACAAGTGTTTAATATTAAAAATCATAATCTCTTACGCAAAAGTTCATTCTTTAATTTTGATCCAACTTTAGGATACAATGATTATTATGGTTTATTTGATATTTTTTTTTTTAATTTATCATACACAATCTACAGTGAATTGCAATTTGCAACAAATTTCATAAAAAGGTGTTTCACGAAAAAGCCCAGTATACTCCAGTATTGCATAAACGTCACCATTGGATGTTTATAACAGAACGTATTCTTCGTTTGGCAAATTTCCGGTTCTGATTTGGCTTGGGAATACGTCAAATATATCAAAGTTATTCCATTGCATATCCTAGTACTTCGTGAATAGGAGTCGCGCCTGTAGGAGAACTAGACCTGGCATGAAGAGGAGGCTACTGAGGAAAAGTCCGGGCAGGTGCATTTTGTCTGGTACCCGAAGGAGAACCAGGATAGCGTTTGCAATTGAGATTCCTTTCCGACTCTAGTGAATCGTCATTATCAAAAGCTTTGGTAAAAGTGTTTGGAAAGATTGGGTGATTTTTGCCTACTGGACAACACCTTATTTCATCTGCAGTCAACTTATAAACTCCACCGCTTATTATATTCATTTTTATTCGCGAATTATTTTCATCTATCCTATAAATTCCATGAAGAGTCCCACTATAATCCAATATTGCAAAAACGTCACCACCAGAGTTTGATAATACAATATATTCTTGGTTTGGCTTAAGCACATAGTTTGTATGATCTATTCGCATTTGAATTGGTTCATAGGCAGGAAAAACGTATCTTCGAAATTCAAATCGCTGGTTCTGGTTTGTGCAAGGAATAAGCCGAGCATAGCCAAGTTGTTCTATTTTACATCCAAGCACTTGAACAGAAAGAGGCCTTCCCGGAGAGGACCTGGACCTGGCACAAGAAGCAGGCTCCTGAGGAGAAGTCCGGTCAGGTGAATAGTGTGTGTAAGAAAAAGAAGAACCAGGGTTACGTTCGCTATTAGGATTCCATCCGGATTGCAGGGAATCGTTATTTGCTGAAGTTTTAATAAAATTTTTGGGGAAGATTGGTTGACGTTTGCCCACTGGACAATCTCGTATTTCATCTGGGGTCAAGATAACAACTGCTCCGCTCATCATATTCACTTTAATCCTTGATTTAGCTTTATGTGACGTATATATTCCACGAAGAATCCCGCTATACTCTAGTATTGCAAAAATGTCACCATTGGATGCTGATAATACAATATGTTCTTGGCTTGGCACGGGAAGAAAAGTACTTTCTTTTGTTCGCAATCTAATTGGATATCTAGAAGGAAAAATGTATCTGCGAAATTCGAATCGTAGATTCTGATTTTTGCAGGGAATAAGCCGAATGTATCCAAGTTGTCCAAGTTCGCATCCAAGTACTCTAGGAGAAGGAGGCCACCCAGGAGGTGACCTGGCTTCGACATGAAGAGAAGGCTCGTGAGGAGAATCTCGTGCAGGCGAATGTTGTCTGTCAGAAGAAGAAGAACTAAGGTTGTGTTGGTTATGAGGGTTCCATTCGGACTGTAGTGAATCGGCATTGGCAAAAGATTCATTAAAACTGTAGAGTAAGATTGGTTGACGTTTGCCCACTGGACAATCTCGTATCTCATCTGGGGTCAAAATACTAACTGCTCCGCTCATCATATTCACTTTAATTCTCGATTTATCTTTATGTGACGTATATATTCCACGAAGAATCCCGCTATACTCTAATATTGCAAAAATGTCCCCATTGGATACTGATAATACAATATGTTCTTGGTTTGGCACGGGAATAAAGGTACTTTCTTTTGTTCGCAATCTAATTGGATAACCAGCAGGAAAAACGTATCTTCGAAATTCGAATCGTACATTCTGATTTGTGCGGGGAATAAGCCGAATGTATCCAAGCTTTCCAAGTGTATATCCAAGAACTACAGGTGAAGGCGGCCACCCAGGAGGTGACCTGGCTTCGACATGAATAGGAGGCTCGTGAGGAGAAGTCAGGTCAGATGAATGTCGTCTCGCAGAAGAAGAAGAACCAGCGATACGTTTGCTATCAGGATTCCATTCTGACTGTAGTGAATCATTACATCCTAAAGTTTTAATAAAATTTTTGGGGAAGATTAGGTGATTTTCGCCTACTGGACAAAATCGCATTTCATCTGGTGTCAAGTTATCAACTTCGCCGCTTATCATATTTATTTTTATTCTCGCATCAGCACTATTTGTCGAATATATTGCACGAAGAATCCCGCTATGCTCTAATATTGCAAAAATGTCACCATTTGATACTGCTAAAACAATATGTTCTTGAGCTGGCACGGTAGTATAGTTATTTCTTTCTGTTCGCAATCTAATTGGGTAACCAGCAGGAAAAACGTATCTTCGAAATTCGAATTTTAGATTCTGATTTGTGCGGGGAATAAGCCGAATGTATCCAAGTTGTCCAAGTGCGTATCCAAGTATTTTAGGAGAAGGAGGCCAACCAGGAGGCGAACTGTCCCTGGCACGAACTGGATGCTCCTCAGGAGGAACCAGGCGGCGAGTGTCAAGGCAATCTCTGCTTGACTGCGAACTCAACTCTGCGAAAAGAAATAGAGGATTTATGTTTCTGTAGAGAAAAGTTGTACCAGAAAAATTTCAGGTTAAGAATGGTTGAGGCTCACTGTGTTTGAATTTAACACAAGTCATTGTTGTGTCTTCATTTTTGAAATTTATTCTGAATTTTTAAAAAATCACCTGGAGTTTTTTATAACTTCATGAAATGCTTTTAAATTCTTTTGAGTTCAAAGCAACATAAGCCCGATAATTAACGCACGTTAGTCACCTCTAAATAATTTTAGTACCATTTTGGCTCAGAAATTATTATGATGCTAATCATCTTCGTTGGATGAAAGTGATCTTGTTGTTTTAAATGGAGTTTTTCAGTTTAATAATTCAACTATCCTCGAATAAATTCGTCCTTGTAAGTTGAACATTGAAATATTTGGTTAAAAATTCGATTGTATTGCTAAAAAGTAATTTCTTTGTTGTAAGCTTAGTAGTATACTATGCACAAAGGGGAACAAGAGGGACATTCTTGAAACTTGTATGTTTTCAGTGAGAGCCGTATTCGCCGACCTTGAGTGCCGCTTTTCAGGTTCGTTGGTATTTAATGGCCATTATATCTATGACGTCGTGAAGCCGCTTGAGACTAGGAATACCGAGCCTGGCTTGCTTTCGGCTCGTTCATTCTTCTGGTCCGTCTCATTTTCTCGGGCCTCGGTTTTTGCGAGGAATGCGAAAGATGTGCGATTAATTATAAATTTAATATCAAACACGACCATGTTACAATTTTTTCACAAATTTAACTTCAGTCTGTTTGTATGCTATTTTGTAATTATCAAAAATTCATTTTGAGAATTATGACAATAGAATGTATGAAATAGACAAATAAAAAGATTGGTATATAATTAGGTCATTTGGAGTGTAGAGAACTCAGCACTAATTTAATTTCACATATTTAAAAGTGAAATTTAAAATGTTGTGGTGTCAAATGTCTAGGTTTGGTAAATAGAATATATTTTTCGGGATATGAAAGAAATCGAAAGTGCGTATACCCACTAGAATCACTTCAACTACTACATATTTTCAAATTTCATAATATTTGAATGTATAATAAATAATAAATAAGTCAGTAATAAGACTCATATAAACTCATATGATTCATATATGTAAACGTTCTCATAATTCGGAAATGCCATAGCACTGAAAAGTTTCCTTTCGGGTCCCTTATCACGTGTATATCTTAGGGTTTGGCTGAGTCGAAATAAAATAAAAAAGTTTTTTAATGGAAGAGTTGGGGGAAAATCTTGAATGTTCTTATGGTCTCTTAATCTGCATAATATGCCCAATGTTCAGTATTTTTTTAGAATTTTTATATTAGTTCATATACGGAAAATTTAATCTCTTTTGGAGTCCTGAAAATGACAAAAATATAGCAGTTCCAAAATTTAGGAATAATTTTTTTTAGCATAGAAACACCTTCACATGTTCAAAATTTCCTGGGGCTCAAACAAAAATTAATTTTTCCTACAGAAACTCAAGAAAAAATCTGAAAAAATTGTGAGAAATATTCATATTATACTGACTAAGAAACAAAAGTAGCATTTATGATTTTTCCAAAACTGCGATTAAGAAATTATTTTATTTTATTTTTACTTTGTCTAACTGCAATATATTAATTAGTATTCAAAAGTTATAAAAGATTTAACAGAATTTTTGAAATTTTACATAAATTCTGCATACACTAAAAGTCTTTCTGCAAAGTACCAACATTTCCAAATATTAAAAGATTTCACAAACATGTGAAATATTGTAATATTTTCAAATTATTACAGAAGATTTGAAAAAGATTGCACAAGCATTTCAAAGAATTCTTAAACTTTTGTAAAGATTTAAAAAAATTCTCAAATATTTCAAAGATTTTGCTAAATATTCAGACGATTCCAAAATATTTTACAGAAATTTTAGGATTTCACATAGATTTTGCTTATTTTAAAATAGTTCAAGGAATTCACAAACATTTTTAGATATTTCAAGGATTCCATAAACATTTCAAATATTTTAATATGTCTTAAATTCTTTAAACTACAAACGACTTAAAAATCTACCTATCTTTTTTCATTTCCGTTTCATATATTCTTTTGTTATAATTGGTATATTTCGACTTTAACTAGTCATTAAAGAACGCTAATTGGCTAATTGGTATAATACCGAGACAGCAGGTATGTCTCGCCTCGTCCCGCCTGTTCCTCGGGATTTCTGGCTTGGCGGCAACACTACTATGACTACATAATTTTTGACGACATAAATATACAAATGGCCATTAAATGAATTTAAGCTGTAAAGTGGGACTTTGTGTTCGCTCCACAGGCCTGAAAAACGGCCTTATTTATGCATGTATTATAAAAAATATAATAAAAATCATAGATATATTATATTAGTATATTCACCAATAGAATTAAAGATGACCACCAGAGTGAAAAAGAAAGTATAGACCATCCTCATTTTCACAATGTAGAGGGAAAACTGACGAATGCTTCAGTGAATAAGTGGAGAAACAAATGTAACCAACGAATAGTCTATTGCATCGTGAGAATACAAATATATACGTAAGTAGTCGTTATCTCACATATACGTGAGATGACGACGTTATTAGTTTCAATATTTCCCTTCGGCTAAATAATTATCAATTTCTTATCTCAAAGGTATTGGTTTTAGTTGTTTATCAAATATGTAAAGAATTGTTAAAAAGGAAAGTTTTTTGAATCATTTAAAACCACAAAGAAATTTCAATGCGAAATAAAGAACAAAAAATAACATGATAAAAGACGTGTGCTTTGTTTTATACTCTCGAAATAAAATAAAATATTCTAATCAAAAAAGAATAAAATCTTACAGTTTTCAAGGCTTGTACAATGAATTATGAAAAAGTATACACGTAATAAGTGTGATCATAGGCCAATAACCTACTGTGAAACATAAGATTTAAAAAAATGCCTAGCTGAGTTTACTTTTAAAATTACTTTGTTGACTTATTTGAAAAAATTCGATTTCATGAAGGTTAAAGTTGGAGCATTTTGTCAAAAATTAATTTTAATAATTGAAGATTCACGTGTTTGGTTGGAGAAATCAATCATTTTCAGTTAACATTGTAACAATTTTGTTCTCAATTTATGTATTTTGTTTTGAATTCTCCTTTTTTGATGGTAAATTAATTATTTTCATTAAAGATACGAATATACGCTCAAAAGTTTAAATACTTTTCCGAAATTTCATTCCATCAATTGTGTAAAAAATTCTAGTTTTTGCGAATATCTGACACCATTTGTGTCGATAACTATTCAGTATTATTTCATCTCAGACCTGATACCCTAATATTCGTTATGGATGGTTGTTTTTCAGATCTATTTCGTTGAGACGAGAAAGTACTGATTAATGCGCGAAATAGTAAAAGAGATTTGAAAAAAACTGGAATTTTCTACGTCACTTCTAGACCAAGGAGCAAGTGATAATCATTTTTGCGATTTACAGCGTATACAAATTTCTTCAATCAATTAAAATAGTTTACATAATTGCCAAATATCCTAAGCAAACAAATATTACTCATAATGTTCGTAAATTTTGTAATTATTTCTAGAAAATTATAGCTTTTAATGATTTACTGAACAAAATATTTTGTTTAGATAAGAATAATTGTTTCAACAATTTTACATCTGGTGAAAAATACTTAAACTCTTTTCACTTAATGAATAAAAATAATAATTAATGTCTATAAAATTTATAAAAAAAACGTTTGTAGCATGAGTTCTACAAAAAACTATTATTTTTCCCATTTTTGGATATTTTCCGCGCACAAAGTTTAAAGTTATCCAGTGAAAATTGCTCTTTAAGAATCCATTAAGGGCTGCCTAAACATCACGATTGTGTGCTGAGAATACAACATGTCCTCGTGTTGGCACGGACACATGTGTATTGCGTTCTACAAGCAAGAGAATTGGTTTATCTTCAGGTGAAACATATCTTCGAAATCCGAACCGCCGGTTCCGATTTGTGTGGGGAATAAGCCAAATATGTCCAAGTTGTTCTAGTGCATACCCAAGTCACTTTTATTTAATTTTAGTCACATTTTGGGTTACAATTTATTACAATGTCAAGGAACTGTATTTAAAAATGATACCTCATTTCAGAACCTATTTTACAGGGTTGCAAATGAAAAGTTGTGCAAACTAATTTAATGTTATTTTAGAACAGGTACAGGAATAAAAAAAATGAAATGATGAATACATATTGGAAACTTCAAAGTTTCATTGAGGAGTAAAATTTAGGGTCCGGATGCAATAACCGACTGTATTCTACTTTTTGAGAATTGAAGCATAGCAAGTTAGGCAAGTGCTGTTCCATTAATGTGGGTACTTCTGCATCGTTATTCCACATTGGACACACTTCTTAGATCTACAGCATGGTTGTTACGATTCATTTGATATCGCCGTCAGCCATCTGAATTCAAGCCAGCAATCCTGTCTCCTTTGGAACTTCAATCAGCCTGTTTGGGATGGACTCGTCATGGACAGCGTAATTATTTTCCATCTGAATTTAAGGCATTAGAAACAAAGACTACTATCTCACCAAAAAGCAAATTGGTTTCCTTAACTCCGTTCCTCGATTCCACTCAATTGCTTCGCGTGGGAGGTCGACTCAAGCATTCAATCCTGAGCCCAGATGAAAAATATCCTCTCATCCTACCATCAGAATCAACGTTGACTATACTGATCATCGCTCGTGAACATCAGCGATGTCTCCACGGTGGAGTTCAGTTGACTCTTGCTACCTTAAGGCAAAGATATTGGATCCTGCGAGGTCGCTTAATTGTTCGAGCCTTTATTCACAGGTGACATGCCGGACCTGTCTATCTTCGAACGACGAAAGGTCGTGGGCATAAATCGTACAAGGGCTACATCGCAGTCTTCATATGTTGCTCAACTCGAGCGGTACATCTAGAGGCTGTATCAGACTACACTACTCAAGGCTTCTTAGCTGCCTTCCGACGCTTTACATCTCGTCGAGGTCTTTGTGCGACACTCTCCAGTGACCAGGGCACCAAATTTATTGGAGCTGACTCTCAGCTTCGATCTCTCTTCTCCGAGGCTTCTAAAGAATCTCAATTGATCGCTTCAACCATTGCATCCGGCGGAACTGAGTGGCGATTCAATCCGCCAGGAGCGCCTCATTTTGGAGGTATTTAGGAGGCAGCCGTTAAGTCAGCTAAACATCATCTGAAGCGCGTCATCGGAGACAGAACCTTGACCTTTGAGGAAACGACTACATTCCTTACTCAGGTCGAAGCTTGCCTTAATTCTCGCCCACTTCAGGCCATGACCAATGACCCTGACGATCTCATGGCTTTGACTCCAGGACACTTTTTGATCGGCGAGCCGCTAAATTACATCCCAGAGCCGACCCTGCTTGATGTTCCTACAAATAGTCTCTCTCATTCGCAATTTGTGCAGCAAATGAGAGAGCATTTTTGGCAACGTTGCACATCAGATTATCTCATGGAACTGCAACCTCGCTCTAAATGGAGAGCACCATACCCATCTCTTGAGACTGGTGATTTGGTTCTCATTCGTGATGAGAACTTGCCCCCTACCAAGTGGGCTCTTGGACGCGTCATTCAGCTTCACCCAGGATTTGATAACCACGTTCGTGTAGTGTCTCTTCGAACAAAAAGTGGTGTTCTCAAAAGGCCAATCGTGAAATTGTGTCTCCTTCCGAGAGCTGTTAATGATGCTTAGTGGTTTTGGGGCATCATTTTTTGATATGCAGTTATAAGTTTATTTATTTTCTTCTTTGAAATAATTTCGTCCAAACGAGGCGAGCGGAATGTTCGAGATTGAATGATAATTTTCATCTGTCTTTTTAAATTGAAAGCTTGTCTTTATTAATTGAAGATTGATCGACGTATTTTTATTTACAAATTGAATTTATATGAGGTTCCATTTGTCATTATACCAATTATAGTATTTAGATTTCAATATCATATTGATTGTTTCTATTTCCATACTTCTTATTCTTATTATGAGTCACACACTTTATATTTGGTGTGTGTGTGGAACCTTTCGCAGCTTGCTTGTGCAAAGCAGTCGTCGTCAAACCGATCAAAGGTACGCTTGTCTCATCGTTTCGGATTCAAGATACCTTATTCTAATTTGCAGAAATTGAATTAGTAGAGTTTAACTGTTTTAAATAAAGACCACTCTCAGCAGAGAGTAATTGTTACTGTTTAATCCATGTGCATTACAACATTTAATTTCACCTACAATTTAAGTGATAACAATGCGTATTATTAAACATTTTTTCAAAACTTTAATTTCATTTGCTCGCGAACAATAATCCTTGTAGCCTGAAGTTGGATTAAAATTAAATTGAAACATTGAAACATCATTGTAGTTTTTCTTTGAATTGCTATTTTTGAAAATTTGATGTCAATACAAATAATGAATTTTTACGTAAGTGATCTGTCACATTAATTTGAATAATTTGTTCCATTTTGTGGGATCGTAAGAACCACCATTTGATTCAAGATGTTTTCTTCTCCATCTGCCATATTACCGTTGAATTTGATGTTAAAAAGTGTTTTCTTTTGAATAACTCACGCACTGACTCTAGTTTTCATGTAATGCATTGAAATTAAACGAAAATGAAATAAAAAACAGACAGCGAAATTCCAAAGGATTCAAGAAAACACAAGCGATTTTATATTTGATTTAGCCTAACTTATAGCTTCTGCCACACTTAATTCGCCAGGGGGAAGCAAGGGTTTCGCAAAGATTCGGTGTCTCATTGTTAGGAAAGGATGTAACTTATCAGGTCCACACCTTTCCCTGTACCATTGAACTTCGCTGTCAACTGCACTGGGACCGATTCGCTGTTTCTATTCTGGTTGGAGTAAGCTGTTTCGCAGAATCTAAACATCCTGGACGGTGGCAAATGATCCCTGCTGGTTTCAAGTTTAAATGGCTACACGTATGTGTGTCGTTATATCACTTAAAGTCGCCTCTGTATTTCGTCGACTAAAGATCCAAAAGTGTCATACGTCCGTATATAAATCTGCATGCTTAAGTAAATTCAATTTGTCAAATTAGGTCCGATGATGCCATCATTCTATGCCGTCCCAGTTAGTCTGAATTTGGTAGAAACGCATGTCCGTTGGTGCAGTTTGAGGGGCGACGTCCGTTGGTACTTAATAAAAAGTAAGTGGTCAGGGCGCACCACCGTTTGAAAAGGTCGTTCCTGGCCAATGTCTATTTTTACTGAAGCGTTTTCACTACACCTCTTGTGGGGATTCTAATTTCCCATGGCTTGCTTACGCCTGGCGAGCAATTTATCGAGTCTTTCCATGCTGCGCGCACTATCTTGCAATTTCATGTTATTTAACATTATATCTAGCTCAACCATATTTTGTGGCACATTTTTCTGGCTAGTCGCAGGAGGTAAATACACTTCCTTGAAATTTTTATCGCCGCTGAAGAAAGACTCGATTATTTTCTTTTTATCCATTTTTTGAACGATTTTAATAAAAGCAGAATCTGATTTTTCTTTCAACTCGCGTGCTGCACGTTGGGTGCCAATTGTAACCCCGTGACTTTTGCGCGGTTAACTTTTTTTATTGTTAAATAAATTTATTAATTACTTTTTCATTAATGAGTGATATTTTTAAGATATAATGAAGGTTAGCATTCGAGGAGATGTAGAATTCTCTATTTTATCAAAATACAATTTATTCAAAAGGCCTATGCTAGCTAATAACATACAAATCCCTACGTCTACACTATGAAGATATTTAATCTTTAAGAAATCAGTCTTTTATTTTTGGCCTCTAGCCTTTGGTATTTCAGCAATTGATGCTGCTTTTTCCATAACAACGCACCTTTATGCTCTCAAACGCCTAACAAAGGCTTATTTCGCTACATATCGCCTCCTGATCGTTCATTTTATTTATTTCATTTATTAGTTTAAAAAATTCCCTTATTTGGGTAGTATTTCGTATCCACAAATAAAAAAAATACAATTTAAGGTAAAAGGAGGTAAGAAGTTTAATCTATACACGTCTTTAAGAATCTCTCTAGGATTAAAAAGTCAAATAATTAGGACTAAGCCTTTGAATATAAAATAGCCTCGGCTCTGGACACCTGAGGTCCCAAATCTTTTGGATTCGCAGGTGCGTCGGTGGCACGGTAAGAAGGGTCGTTTCCCTTGAGACTTATTTGAGTCTTCAAAATATAATTCGAGGGTTCGGCCTTTCTAAACCAGGTTAGAAAATATCAGTCTGCTTTTGAGACCGTTTCCAAAGGTTGACAGCAAGATTATATTTTAACAACTGCCACTGCCTAGACTAGTGTACGAGAAACACGCTCTATTCGTCCGTGGTCCAATCAGTAAACTACTCTCAATATAAAATGCCAAAAGGAAGCAATGTAATTCTCAAAGATAAATGTTTTCCTTCAAAAAATGCTTCTCACAGTTGTGATTAGTTTGGGTAGCTCGCACAAGAAGTAAGAACTCAGATAATATTGAGAAAGTCAAAGATTTTCGCAATATTTTCCAACTTTTAGAGAGCAGTATGGAACTGACTAGAGAAAGAGGGATCTCAAGCCACTCCCGAAGGACTACTTCTTTCTCATTCCTTGCTGTTCGCCCGCAAGCCTCCAACTTCTCGTTTTCGGTTGCGTAAGAGTTTTTATAGGCTCGCAGCGGGCCTTTTTCCCACTGCTCTGCTTTTAGTTTCTAGTGGGAGGCAGCGAAGTTTGCGCTCTCGATATTCTCCAGAGTGATGCTGCTTTACGTGGCAATCGCTCAGAAGAATATCGTTTTGCCTGTTTTCAGGAGCCTTCTGTACCTCGGAGGTTACAATATATATATATATATATATATTAAGGGTTTGCAGTATCTTATTTCATGTGACACGTCGAGAGGCTGACGGACTTAGCATATGGCAAAAGAATAATTTTCAAACGTTGTGATTCGACGAATAAAGTGAACTGTTGCAAGCAGTAAAAAGAAGTGGTCTCTAGAGAACGAAAGTAGAGTCCAGTGAAATGTATGCAGACTTAGACGGTCAGTGCATCAAATATTTTCTAAAATAAAAACTTTTAAACACGTCTAGATTTTATCTCGAGTCCTCGCTCGCTACTCGACACCAGAATCAGGCGATAAGAATCGTGAGCGAATAACCTACCATAATAAATGCATTATTCTTTTAGATACTCTCTCACATATATTATTCGATTGGCTTGTAATATTTTTTAATTGAAATTTTTTATCTTCCTCTTTATCCTTTAGTTGTAGAAGATTCTGCATTATAAACGACACGTTTGGGATACGATGTTTTTTTGCAACGCAAAATCTAGAACGTCATGAAAATAACCGTAAACTTGATAACCAAAAAAATGTACAGTTTAATTTGATGCTGTCATCAAGAATTTTCTAGGAAAATGTTTTTCACGAATTGTTTGCACATTGAATAAATGAGGAGAGGAATTTTAAGTTAAATATATTGTCTACAAGGAAGCAATAAATCAAATTTAGATAGCTAAAACAGGATTTCATACACAGCCCTCCGTATCAAATTTTATCTGTACACCTGCATCTTTTTGCGCACTAAATAAAAATGTTATCTGCAATGAAGCAATAAATCATCCTTGTTTGTTCCCATAAGCATATGTATGTATATCATTAAGCTATTTCCCTTTCGGCGAGCCTCTAGGGGTAAGCGTGTCACTACTCGATTCGGGTAGTGTTTTTTAGGTGGATAGTTTCTTTCTTGTAGTAAATAACTACAAGTGTGGGCTCACCACACCCACGACCGCCAACAGCAACGCAGTAGTATCAG